>CAUYRH010025662.1:0-21190 GCA_963574655.1 Perodicticus potto
GAGTCTCCTGCCTCTGCCTCCCAAGTAGCTGGGACTACAGGCGCCCGCCACAACGCCCGGCCATTTTTTGGTTGCAGCCGTCATTGTTGTTTGGCAGGCCCAGGCTGGATTCGAACCCGCCAGCTCAGGTGTATGTGGCTGGCGTGTTGAGCCACAGGCGCCGAGCCTGTATTTTTTTTTACTGTTAGAATTTTCCCCCAAATATTCCAAATTATTTTTTATTTATTTTTTTTTTTTTGAGACAGAGCCTCAAGCTGTCACCTTGTATAGAGAGCTGTGGCATCACAGCTCACAGCTACCTCCAATTCCTGGGCTCAAGCAAGTCTCCTGCCTCTGCCTCCCAAGTAGCTGGGACTACAGGCGCCCGCCACAACACCCGGCCATTTTTTGGTTGCAGCGTCATTGTTGTTTGGAGGGCCCAGACTGGATTCGAACCTGCCAGCTCAGGTGTACGTGGCTGGCACTTTAGCCCGTTAAACCACAGGCGCTGAGCCGAAATATTCCAATTTAAAAGAAAAGGTTTTTTTAGAGACAGAGTCTTGTTCTGTTACCCAGTCAGTTTGGAGTATAGTGAAGCCATCATAACTCTCTGCAGCCTCAAACATCTTGGGCCAATTAATCCTCCTGCCTCAGTCTCCTCAGCAACTGGGAATTTAGGTGTGTGCCATCACCACTACTGGCTAATTTTTTTTTTTTTTTTTGAGACAGAGCCTCAAGCTGTCACCATGGATAGAGTGCTGTTGCATCACAGCTCACAGCAACCTCCAATTCCTGGGCTCAAGTGAGTCTCCTGCCTCCGCCTCCCAAGCAGCTGGGACTACAGGCGCCCGCCACAACACCCGGCCATTTTTTGGTTACAGCCGTCATTGTTGTTTGGCAGGCCCAGGCTGGATTCGAACCCGCCAGCTCAGGTGTACGTGGCTGGCGCCTTAGCCACTTGAGCCACAGGCACCGAGCCTGTTGAGCCTATTCTTAAGTTTGCTCCATTCTTCTAATGTCCATCTTAGAGTCCACTGGACTATCCATCAACTACCCAGAACACAGGTAGGGTGAGTAGAACATGGTAAAGATTCTGCCCATAAGAAGAGCCCTAATGGCTCGGCGCCTGTGGCTCAACAGGCTAGGGCGCCAGCCACGTACACCTGAGATGGTGGGTTCGATCCAGCCCGGGCCCGCCAAACAACGATGGCTGCAACTAAAAAATGGTCAGGCATTGTGGCCGGTGCCTGTGGTCCCAGCTACTTGGGAGGCAGAGGCAAGAGACTCGCTTGAGCCCAGGAATTGGAGGTTGCTGTGAGCTGTGATGCTACGGCACTCTATCCGGGGTGACAGCTTGAGGCTCTGTCTCAAAAAAAAAAAAAAAGAAGAAGAAGAAGAGCCCTGACTTGCTGGGTTTTGTAGGAGAGGTGCTGGACACAGTTCTGCCTCCAATCATTGGTATGCCCTTTGGCAAGTCAGTTCTCTCTGGGGCTCATCTGCAAAATGGAGAGAGTAGTGGGAGGCCCAGACTCAGAGTCCTAATGATATCTTGCAGGTCAAGCACTCAGTGAGTCATGGGACGTGAGAATTTGCCCACAGACTCTGCTTTCCCTTCTGTAGTTTAGGGATAAATTGTCCTCACGCCTATCTAAGGCAAACACCTTCCCTGGGCACAAGATCTGATCCCCTCGCTCCAACAGTTCTCCCTCCTCTCGCCTGCATCATGTTTTTCCCTCTTTGCTGAATCATTCTCATCAGCACATAAATACGCTGTAATTTCATCTATTTTATTTTATTTTTTATTTTTTTTGAGACAGAGCCTCAAGCTGTCACCCTGGATTGAGTGCCGTGGCATCACAGCTCACATCAACCTCCAATTCCTGGGCTCAAGCGAGTCTCCTGCCTCCCCCTCCCAAGTAGATGGGACTACAGGCGCCCGCCACAACTCCTGGCCATTTTTTGGTTACAGCCATCATTGTTGTTTGGTGGGCCCGGGCTGGATTCGAACTCGCCAGCTCAGGTGTACGTGGCTGGCGCCTTAGCCCGTTGAGCCACAGGCGCTGAGCCAATTTCATCTATTTTAAAATAAAATTCTCTCTTGACCCTATCACTTAGTCAGTTTTGTGCTGCTCTGACAGAACACCAGACAGGGGGGAATTTATAAAGCAATGCATATGGTTCACAGTTCCAGAAGGGGGAAGTCCAGGATGAAGGGGCTGGCATCTGGTGAGGGCCTTCTGGCCATATCATGACGTTATAGAAGGTGTCATATGGGCAAGAGAGGGAAGTGGATAAAGAGAGGGAAAGTGGCCAAGCTCATCCTTCTTGAGAAACCTCCCCTCGGGCGGTGCCTGTGGCTCAGTGAGTAGGGTGCCGGTCCTATGTGCCGGAGGTGGCGGGTTCAAACCCAGCCCCGGCCAAAAACTGCAAAAAAAATAAAATAAAATAAAATAAAAAAAGAAAAAAAGAGAAACCTCCCCTCGTGTTAATATTATTAATCCATCTGTGAAGGCAGAGCCTTCTAATTGTTTAATCGCCTCTTAAGGGCTCTACCTCTCAACACTGTTGTTGTGGGGATTAAGTTTCCAACACCTGAACTTTGGGGACACATTAACACCCTGCTCCCCTCCAGCTTATACCCTATTTCTTTACTCTTCTTCGTAGGAAAACTCCATAACATAATTATTTGTACAGTTGGCCCTCATAGCTGGAAAAGGAAACTCATGTTTGCAATCCCAACATTGGTAGGCCAAAGTAGGAGGACCACTTCAGTCCAGGAGTTACAAACCAGCCTGGACAACATAGTGCTCCCCATCTCTACCAAAAAAAAAAAAGGCTCGGTGCCTGTGGCTCAAGTGGCTAAGGCACCAGCCATGTACACCTGAGCTGGCGGGTTCGAATCCAGCCCGGGCCCGCCAAACAAACAATGACGTCTGCAACCAAAAAATGGCCGGGCGTTGTGGCGGGCGCCTACAGTCCCAGCTACTTGGGACGCGGAGGTAGGAGACTCGCTTGAGCCCAGGAATTGGAGGTTGCTGTGAGCTGTGACACCACTGCACTCTACCCAGAGTGATAGCTTGAGGCTCTGTCTCAACAAAAAAAAAAAAAATAGGTTCAACAAGCCATGGGGTTGGTAATTTGAAAGCCTACTAATGAGTTTAAGGGATCTCCGTAGATTTATTTAGGAAATACTTTCATTGTAAGGAAAGCTGCAAACAGGCAAATTGGACTGGGGAAAATGTACCCAAATGCATAAATACAAATGCAGACAAAAGGACATGGATCCTTCTGGAATATAGATTCCTGGTTTCAAGTATTCCATCAAGCTTTGTTTCCTGATTTGAGGTTTGGAAATACAGTTTCGCGCTTAAACAGAGTTGAGTGTAGCATGAGGGGTGGACAGTCAGTTTCTAGAAAGGAGAGGCCACATCAAAAGAGGCACAAACAAGCTGGTCCCATGCAAGCCACATGCCAGCTTCTGCCTTTAACCTCCAGGAAACTTATGAAACCACTGCATTCTCTTTCCCCTAATTCCATTCATTTCACAAACATTCTCTGCGGTTTTGTGTGAGACACTGTGCTCAGTGCTGTAGGTACAAGGATAAAGGAGTAGTGGGGGGTGATATCGAGAGCAGATGAACTTTGAGAGGTCCTGCCCTCAAATCTTTACAGTCTTATAGTAAGAATGGGCTATTCACATATTTGGCTGTGATTTCATATCCACTGCCAGTCACCTGATCACTCACTCTGCTTCTCAGCTCAGTCCTGAACGGAGGGGGTGTGCATTATGGGTGAGACTGTGTCTGCAGTCACTGCAAAGATCACTCCCAACTGTGGATTCAAAAATATAAACTATAAACTGCCATTGGGTACAAATTATTCCCATGTGAGCTTGCTGAGCGTGATCCACTTATCTCTAGGGCTGAGTAGTTAAATCCTGCCCAAGGAGCTGAAAGCCTGTTTGTTTCACAACAAACAAGAGAAAAGGGCCCTTCCTGAGACTGGGTTGTAGGGTCTAACCCCAAGCCAGTGCTCTAGCAAGTGGGTTGGGAGATTACCTGTGCACGTACAGACCGTGATGCCTTTCTCCTGTCTCTGCACCAAAACAATATTGGAAGAGACACGCTGGTTCTTCTGAATTCCAGCACTCAGGGTGTTGGGGACAGGTTGAGGAGATGTTCTGCAGTGTCACCATGAGTTAATCCAGGAAACATCTCTTTAAAGAAATCACCAGGATCTCTTCATTTCTGCAGCCCTTTGCAGCTGTTTCAAAGCTCTTGCAGTATCACTGATTTCGTGGAATTGTCACATCGCCCCATGAAGTAGGTGCAGCAGGTTTTATTATCACCGTTTTGCAGATAAAGGGACTGAGACCCTGAGAGGTGGCGTGACTTGGTCCAAGTCACACGGCTAATAAGCAGTTGAGCTGGAGCTCGAGTCCAGGTCTCCTGACTGTGAGTCGAATGCCCAGCCATTCCTCTTTGGCCAAGCTGCCTCCTCGTGCCCCTCGGCTGTCAGATGAGAGGCTTCGGGTGAGAGCACAGCCTGCTTCTGAGTCCCAGCTCTGCCCAGTTGTATGATTCTGGGCATGTCACCTAACCATGTCTCTGTACCTCTGTTTCCCCTTCCGCAGATCAAGCACAATAATAATACCTCCCCGTTACTTCCAAGGTGATTTGGAGGAATAAATGCTATATCCTTCCCTCCTCAAAGTCTATTTTCCTCTAACACACAACCCAAAAGACAGTCCTTAAGAGTCTTGCAGAAGGATCCCTGCTTTCCTTCCTTGCCAGCTCCTGCCTTCCCTCCCTCACTTTGTTATAATGCTACCTCAGATTTGTCTCTTTTTACTTTTCTTTTTTTTTTTTTTTTTTTTTATTTTTTGAGACAGAGCCTCAAGCTGTCACCCTGGATAGAGTGCTGTGGCATCATAGCTCACAGCAACCTCCAACTCCTGGGCTCAAGCGAGTCTCCTGCCTCCGCCTCCCAAGTAGCTGGGACTACAGGCGCCCGCCACAACGCCCGGCTACTTTTGGTTGCAGCCGTCATTGTTGTTTGGCGGGCCCAGGCTGGATTCGAACCCGCCAGCTCAGGTGTACGTGGCTGGTGCCTTAGCCCGTTGAGCCACAGGCGCCGAGCCTCTTTTTACTTTTCAAAGGACTTCCCCATCCACCTTTATAGACTGAACCGTTATCACCAATGAGGAAACCAAAGAAAGAGAGGTGAATTGAATGCCCTAAGGTAACACCTCTGTTAGCCCAGGAGCTGCGACTCTTCGCTTTTAGTTTCACTTGATCTTAGCCAAACGTCCAGAAGTGATTTCCCCTTTTAGTTTCAGTTCTTGGTTACTGGAAATCATTTAATTTCTTGGGTTTTTTTTTCCTAGCTTGGGAAGTGGAAACTAGTGGACCTAACTGAGTCTCTGAAAATTCAAGATTATGTTTGTGAACTTAAAGAGTGAAGAGCAAAGTAGTTTGCAGCCTAGAACCCCACACCCCAACCCCCACTCTCAGCCCATTCACCCTCCGTGCACAAATCAAGACCTGGGCCTGGGAACTGGAAAGGTAACTCAAGGTAAGGAGCAAATTCCACTTGCAGTCAAAGACTAGGTCGGAGCTCTCTTCCCACAAGGAGGGGAGGGCGGAAAGGTCAAAGGGTGCTGCTCCGCCTGAGATTCCAGCGTCAGCTCTGCTGCTTGATATCTGAGAACACCTTGAACAAGTCAAGGTGCACCTCCACTTCCTCATCCATAACAGGAAGACTGGATTAGATAATGTCTCAGCTGCCTTCCTGATAACTCCTAAGGGATTTATTGAGGACAACAGTGACACATGATGGACAATTAAAAAAAAACTTTTATTATGGAAAATTTCAAACAAATTCAAAGTCGACATAATATAACGGACTCTCACGTATCTCTCTCAACTTAGACAATCATCAACATTCTGTCTTGTTTGAGCTCTACCTCCAATCCCCCCTTCACCCACTTGAGGGTTATTTCTTTTTTTTTTTTTTTTTTGAGACAGAGCCTCAAGCTGTCACCCTGGACAGAGTGCCGTGGCATCACAGCTCACAGCAACCTCCAATTCCTGGGCTCAAGTGATTCTCCTGCCTTCACCTCCCAAGGAGCTGGGACTACAGGCGCCCACCACAACGCCTGGCCATTTTTTGGTTGCAGCCGTCATTGTTGTTTGGCGGGCTGTGCTGGATTCGAACCCGCCAACTCAGGTGTATGTGGCTGGCGCCTTAGCCTGTTGAGTCACAGGCGCCGAGCCAGAGGGTTATTTCTTTTTAAATGAAATTTAAAAAATTTTTTTATTTCTTAATTTGAGACGGGGTGTTACTATGTTGCCCAAACTCCTAAGCTTGAGCAATCCTCCTGCCTCACAGCCTCCCAAATATCTGGGATTATAGGCACTTGCCAACAGTTTAGCTTTTTTGTGTGTGAAATTTACATATGTTGACATGTAGAAATCCTTTTTTTATTCTTTTCTTGTAGAGACAGAGTCTCACTTTATCACCCTCGGTAGAGTGCCGTGGCATCACACAGCTCACAGCAACCTCCAACTCCTGGGCTTAGGCGATTCTCTGGCCTCAGCCTCCCGAGTGGCTGGGACTACAGGCGCCCACCACAACGCCTGGCTATTTTTTGTTGCAGTTTGGCTGGGGCCGGGTTTGAACCCACCACCCTCGGTATATGGGGCCAGCACCACACTCACTGAGCCACAGGCACTGCCCAATCTTGTTTTTTTTTTTGAGACAGAGCCTCAAGCTGTCGCCCTGGGTAGAGCACATGGCATCACAGCTCACAGCAACCTCCAATTCCTGGGCTCAAGCTAGTCTCTTGCCTCTGCCTCCCAAGTAGCTGAGACTACAGGCACCCGCCACAATGCCTGGCCATTTTTTGGTTGCAGCCGTCATTGTTGTTTGGCGGGCCTGGGCTGGATTCGAACCTGCCAGCTCAGGTGTACGTGGCTGGCACCTTAGCCCGTTGAGCCACAGGCGCCGAGCCATAGTTTTCTATTTTTAGAGGAGACAGGGCTCTTAGTCTTGTTCAGGCTGGTGTCTAACTCCTAAGCTCAAGCAATCTGCCCACCTCAGCCTCTCAGAGTGCTAGGATTTACAGGCGTGAGGCACCAAGCCCGGCCTAGATCTTCAAACTTTAACTATTATTTTCTTCCCTGTCTGTTCTTATCCTCTTCTGCCATCCTTGACTCCTTGCCTCCTGCCAAGACTGTGTCCCTGAAGCTTCTGGCTTTTTCTTGCATGTGCTTCTATTATGAAGCCTTTGCTACACTATCTACAAATTCCTGGGGGTTTTTTTGTTGTTGTTGTTTGTTTGTTTGTTTGTTTGTTTGTTTGTTTGTTTGAGTGCCCTGAGTCCCTGAGTAGAGTGCTGTGGCATCAGAGCTCACAGCAACCTCATGCTCTCAAGCTCTTGGGCTCAAGTGATCCTCTTGCCTCAGTTTTTCTTTTTCTTTTTTTTTTTTATTGTTGGAGATTCATTGAGGGTACAAGAAACCAGGTTACACTGATTGCATTTGTTAGGTAAAGTCACTCTTACAATCATGTTTTGCCAGTTTTTCTATTTTTAGTAGAGACTGTGTCTCACTATTACTCAGGCTGGTCTCAAACTCCTGAGCTCAAGCAATGCACCCAAAGTGCTAGGATAATAGGTGTGAGCTAGCCTGGCCTATCTGTAAATTCTTATAAGCTTGCTTTTTTTCTTTTTCCTATACACTTATCCTTCTTTGGGTCTTTTTTTTCTTTTCTTTTTTTTGTAGAGTCAGAGTCTCATTTTATCACCCTTGGTAGAGTGCCCTGGCGTCACACAGCTCACAGCAACCTCCAACTCCTGGGCTTAGGCGATTCTCTTGCCTCAGCCTCCCAAGTAGCTGTGACTACAGGCGCCTGCCATAACGCCCGGCTATTTTTCTGTTTTGCAGTTCGGCCGAGGCTGGGTTTGATCCTGCCACCTTCAGTATATGGGGCCAGCGCCCTACTTGATGAGCCACAGGCGCCGCCCGGGTCTTTTCTTTTTTTAATTTCTCTTTCCTTCAACTGGCTTCTCACAACTGTTGGCTGTTTTCTCCTTTACTTTTCTGTGTTCACACCATCTTTTCTGATCTCACCAGCCTTTGTCTTTTTGGTCCGTTCATACCCTGGTCGTTAGACACCAGCATAACCCCTGGGTCTGGTCCAGGGCCAGGCACTTAGTCAACATTGAGTAAGTGAGTGAATGAGTGAGTGAATTAATGAATGGATGAAAGCAAAGGATCACACGCTCTGAAACTACTTGCACTCTGGTAACAGTAATGTCCTTTAAAGAACGCCAACCTGTCAGCCTTGCCATTTCTGGGCCACATCTTTCTCTCTGTTTTGCAAGAAGCTATTTATCTGCTCCCTTGGAAGCCCCAGCATTTGAAAGGAAGGAGGCTGACTTCCTGGCAAAATGTGACCCAGAGGACTCACTCCCCACGTTAAACACACACACACACACACACACACACACACACACACACACACCCCAAGCAGGGCTATCAGGGATACTTCCTGTTTTCCTCTCTTGAAAGCATCCTGGATGGATGAAACTAAGGGATCAAAGGGACTGCCTGCCTCTGGGGCTTGGGGATTGGCAGAATGGCTTTTAACCCTCTACTGTCTCCCACATGTTGAGTGGCATGGACAGTTTACATCTTATATTTCCCTGGTAGATGTTAATTTCTAGAGGGCAAGGGCCTTGCTATACATTCATTCGTTGAACATGACTATACCTACCACATGCCAGGCCTGGAGGATCTGGGGATACAGTGAATATGACACAGTCCCAATCTCATTCACCTACAAGTAATGATCCCAAGGGCTGACACTATGAAATATGTTATGTTAGGCCTGCACTACATGCTTTTCACGTGTTTGGTCCTCACAACAAGCTTATGGGATATTGTCTCCATCTTATAGATAAGGGAAGCAAGGCTTGTGGAAGTTAAATAACCTGACATAGGCGCAAAGGACTGGTAGGTATCAGGGCTGCGGTTAGAGCCCAGTGGCCTGAGCTGAAACCTTACTTACAGCTGATACTTGAGCCTGGCCCCCTGGAGACCTTTCTCTGTATCTGAAACATGCAGTGACTCATTGGTAGTAATTTTTACACATGCAGTTTTTCTCTGAGCTGGTCAGGTGGCTTCTGATGAACAGGTTTGTTTGCATCCTACTTACTATACCACACTGTACTAGGACAGAGGTGAGTCAACTTGCAGCCCTGGATACTGGCAACAAGGCTGCAGAAACCAAGAGGCCACATTTGACCCTGTTTGGGGGAATAAAGAGAGAATGTTAAGCTCTTGCTTCCCTTCTCCCATTTCTGGAATAAATCAGATTCCCCAGGGCTTTTTGTTTGGATTGGTTTTAGTTTTGGTTTGGTTTTGCATTTTCTCCAAAACCTGGAAAGAAAGCTGAGAGATGTTGATAGGTAACTATAGCAAACAAACGAACAGATACTGAGGAATTATCCTGGGCCTTTGCCTGTTATCAGCTCTTGTATCCTTGCATCAATATGTATTATTTTCTCCATTTGCTCCAAATCACACAGCAAGACAGAGGAGCCAGGATTTGATCCCAGGTTTGACTAACTCCAAAATCTGCAGTTTAATCATACTGCCTTCTTGATGCTAAACTTGGCAGAGGGAAAAAGAAACTCCCTTCCTGCTAAGGTTCCTAACAAACCACAGGAGCACGTGAGGGCAGCAAGCGACCTTGAGATCCGTTGGCTAGGGACATCTGACATAAAAGGATCTTGAAGTGCTTCCGACTCTGCAATTCTATCTCTTTAAGACCCGGAGCTCCCATGCCAAGCCTGCTTCATGATCCTCAGAGATTTCAGGGGTGGGAAAACTAGATTGAATACACTGACATATGAGCAAAAAAAGACCTCAGCATTTTTGCCTCGCCTGGGTGGCTCCGGCCTCCCCCCACCCTTCCCTCTCTCTCTCATTTATTTATTTATTACTATGCTATTCCCTGGCCCTGCTGCTGTGTCAATACTGATAAAAGCAAATCGCCCCACAAACAGGTGCAGTTGGGAGCTGCCCCTTGGACAGCTGCCAAGGAAATGTGATCGCTCAGCAGGGTTGACCTGCCCCTGCCCAACCCCCTCTCGGGTTCCAGCCCAGGGCATGTGTCCTTGGGCAGTTACTGTCGGTCCGCATGTCAGAGCCCTGGTATCTCGGTTGGCATCATGGATTCATGCTGGGGTAGGGTGGGTGTGCGCGGAAGAGGTGGGAACTCCAAGAGTTATCTATTTTCTCTTTCGGTTTCTTGCAACAAATTCAGATACTGCTATGTCACCAAGTTCCCCTGCAAGTATTTGAAAATGCTTCCTAAGAATATCACTGCCTGATTTTCCTAGGTAAGAAATATTTGCAATGTAATGATCCAAATGACATTTTCCGAGTGCCCCTCCCCCCCGCCCCCGGGTTTAGCTGTGGGTTCACCTAAATAAACAATTTGTGAGCCAACCCAGTCGTCCAGAATGCATTTTGATGCTACGAAGCCATGTGACTTTGACTCCGGTTTGAAAAAAGATTTTATTTCATTTCCCCTTCCCCATTCCAGTGTTTTGTCCCCAAGCATCATTTCCCCACTTCCCTAGGGCACCAGCCTTTCCGGAAATGCCCTAGCTCGGCGTGCAGCCTCCGCCTCCTGGTGCGGATCAGGCGGGGATGCGCAGCGCCGGAGCCAGCGCCCGAGCGGAGCCGCAGGGCGGGCCTGGGCGGAGGGCGAGGGGCCGGGCGGCGGGGCCAGGCAGCCCGCCTGCCGCAGAGCCGCGCGCAGCTCGGGAGGGAGGAGGTTGCGATGCAAATGACGGGCGTCCTGCGATCCCCCTTACCCAGGGGCCCTCTGGTTGCCAAAACAGACCATTCCCCAGAACAGTCGCCTGGAAACGGGCGCTGTCATAGCAGCCTCTCGCTAGCGGCGAGCCAGCTGTGCTGCCAGGAGGAGCTGGGTCAGGATGTTCAGACCTTCGCAGCACCCCCTCCCCACCCAGCCTCCACCTCGGGGAAGAGAGTGGTGGCTGAGGCCCAAGGCGAAGGGGAGGGAGGGCACTAATTGGATTGGAACACTCCTGAACCGCGTCAGCTGCTCCTCCCTGGGGGGGGGGGGGAGGGAGGCTGCAGACTGTCTTTGTGATCCGTCTCAGCCTCTCCCTTCTTGAAGCCTCGCCCTGACCTGGTCTTCACGGGCCTCCGCCTACCCATCCCTGTCCTAGGGCACAATGGCAAGTTCACTGTAAAATGGAGGCTGCAGACATCGACCAGACAATCATCCAAATGAAATTCACCCTTGGTATGGAAAGGGTACACGATGAAGCTGCCGGGGTCTGATCTGGATTGGAGGGTTTAGGAAGGATGCAGATTTGTCCTAGCTCCCAAGTCAATACCCTAGCTACTTCACCCCTCAACACCTTCCTCTCTCCAGCACCTTCTCCTCAGCCCAGCTATGTTGACCAGACCTTCGCTAAACCTTGGGAGAATTTACTTTTCCTACTTCATTTGGCATCAGTACAGCGGTATGGTCATTTAAGTGTGTGTATCTAGCACTTAACAATTAAACTACAGAGGCCAGGGCGGGGCCTATGGCTCACTGAGTAGGGCACAAGGCCCATATACCGAGGGTGGCGGGTTCGAACCCTCCTCTGGCCAAACTGCGTCAAAACTGGGCGAGGTGGCAGGCACCTGTAGTCCCAGCTACTCTGGAGGCTGAGGCAAGAGAATCGCCTAAGCCCAAGAGTTGGAGGTTGCTGTGAGCTGTGACACTACATCACTCTACCAAGGGCAACAAAGTGAGACTCTTGTCTCTAAAAAAAAAAAAAACTGTGGGTTATGGGTTAGCTTCAGTGCCTGTAGCTCAGTGGCTACGACGTGAGCCACATACACCAGAGCCGGCAGGTTCGAATCCAGCCCGGTCTGCCAAACAACAATGACAATTATAACAAAAAAAATAGCCAGGCATTGTGGCGGGCACTTGTAGTCCCAGCTACTTGGGAGGTTGAGGCAAGAAAATCACCTAAGCCCAGGGGTTGGAGGTTGCTGTGAGCTGTGACACCACGGCACTCTACCAAGGGCAATAGAGTGAGACTCTGTCTCTAAAAAATAAATTAACTACAGAGGTCAGTGGCATCCATGTAGTCCCAGCTGCTACAGAAGCTGAGGCAGGAGGATCACTAGAGTCCTGAAACAATAAGTGAGACCCTGACTCTGAAAACAAAACAGGCTCAGCACCTGTGGCTCAACGGGCTAAGGCGCCAGCCACGTACACCTGAGCTGGTGGGTTCGAATCCAGCCCGGGCCCGCCAAACAACAATGACAGCTGCAACCAAAAAAAATGGCCGGGCGTTGTGGTGGGCGCCTGTGGTCCCAGCTACCTAGGAGGCCTAGGCAGGAGACTCGCTTGAGCTCAGGAATTGGAGGTTGCTGTGAGCTGTGATGCCACGGCACTCTATCCAGGATGACAGCTTGAGGCTCTGTCTCAAAAAACAAACAAACAAAAAAAAAAAACTGCAGTATAAATTTAGAAATGATGGTACCTATATTATAATTCTGTGATGGCTCACCTTGACCACAAAAAACAAGACGGATATTAACAGAGTCACTTGAATGCAGGTGCCAGAGATCTTGTCAACACCGTCACCATGGGAGGCCTCTAGTGTTGCCTTTGCAGCAGCTATTTTTAGATTGGCCTTCAGAGACTAGTAAAACCTCACAAAACTCTTCTGGGATTGGGGAAGGGAGGAGATTCAATGACAGCAGGAGAGACATTAAGCCAACAGGTGGGCTACAGAGAAAGTAAATGACTATTGTAGATACACTGAGCGCTTCCAATGGTCCAGATGCCAAATGCCAGCAGGCAGAGAAGTGATGTCAGAACACGTGCATGGTAGGGGTTCGAGCACAACTTTGGGCTTCCTTTTGGACTGGGAAAGGGAGTCCCTTTCCTTCATAATCCCTAAGAGACCTCAGAGTCTTACCTATTTGAACAGCAAGTCTTCATTCAGCCTGGCTTAGTGCAGCAGCAGGTAAATGTGTAATCTCTCTGTCTCCTCCCTTTCCGTTTCCTTCCTCATGTATTGCATTCCTACCATGTGGCAGGCACTGAGCTAGGCACTGATCTAGGAGATTCAGAGAATGATTAAATTAGTATCATTCCGGCTTGGTGCCTATAGCTCAAGCGGCTAAGGCATCAGCCACATACACCGGAGCTGGTGGGTTCGAATCAGCCCGGGCCGCCAAACAACAATGACGGCTGCAACCAAAAAATAGCCCGGCATTGTGACGGGCGCCTGTAGTCCCAGCTACTTGGGAGGCAGAGGCAGGAGAATTGCTTAAGCCCAGGAGCTGAAGGTTGCTGTGAGCTGTGATGCCACGGCACTCTACCCACAGCGACAGCTTGAGGCTCTGTCTCAAAAACAAAAATATTTAAAAAAATTAGTATCGGTGCGGCGCCTGTGGCTCAACGGGCTAAGGCGCCAGCCACGTACACCTGAGCTGGCGGGTTTGAATCCAGCCCGGGCCCACCAAACAACAATGACGGCTGCAACCAAAAAATGGCCGGGTGTTGTGGTGGGCGCCTGTGGTCCCAGCTACTTGGGAGGCGGAGGGAAGAGACTCCCTTGAGCCCAGGAATTAGAGGCTGCTGTGAGCTGTGATGCCACGGCACTCTATCCAGGGTGACAGCTTGAAGCTCTGTCTCAAAAAAAAATAAAAAAATTAGTATCATTCCATATTTTTAAGGAGAATAAAACACCTAAACCATACTGTAGGGGACATTTGCCATGTCTATCATCACCAGAATCTTTTGAGCAACTCTTTTTTTTTTTTTGAGACAGTCTCACTCTGTTGTCCCAGGCTGGAGTGCTGTGGCATCAGCATAGCTCACTGCAACCTCAAACTTTTTCTTTTTTTTTGAGACAGAGCCTCAAACTGTTGCCCTGGGTAGAGTGCTGTGTGTGGCATCAAAGCTCACAGCAACCTCCAACTCCTGGGTTCAAGCGAGTCTCCTGCCTCCGCCTCCCAAGTAGCTGGGACTACAGGCATCCGCCACAACACCCAGCTATTTTTTGGTTGCAGCCGTCATTGTTGTTTGGCGGACCTAGGCTGGATTCAAACCTGCCAGCTCAGGTGTATGTGGTTGGCACCTTAGCGCCTAAGCCACAGGCACCGAGCCAAACTTTTGGGCTCAAATGATACTCCTCCTTCAGCCTCTGGAGTAGATGGGACTACAAGTCCTGCCACAATGCCCAGCTAGTGTTTTCTTTCTTTTTTTTTTGTTTGAGACAGAGTCTCACTTTGTTGCCTTCGGTAGAGCACATGGTGTCACAGCTCATAGCAACCTCAAATTCTTGGGCTCAAGCACTTCTCTTGCCTCAACCTCCCAATCGGTTAGTTTTTTCTATTTTTAGTAGAGACTGGGTCTCCCTCTTGCTTAGGCTAGTCTTGAACTCCTGAGCTCAAGAGATCCATCTGCCTCAGCCTCCCGGAGTGCTAGGATTACAGGCCTGAGCCATCACACCAGCCACAACTTTCCTATTGGTGGATTTTTTCCATTTCATAAATCCCATTTCTCTGGTTGGGTGCTGTGGCTCACACCTGTAATCCTAGCACTCTGGCACTTTCCCAAAGAAAAATTTACTTTCTCTGATGACCTTGCAACTAAAGTATAGGCATGTGACCAAGGTTCTACTAATCAGATGTACCCATATGAGATTTTAATTTGCTAGAGTAGCAACTGAGGGAGCAGGTATCTTGAGAGAGGGGTGAGGGGGAGTGCTTGCAACTAGGAATGCCGATGTAGATGGGAAAGGATGGATGAGTGGGTATGTGGGTGAAAGGGTGGGTGGGAGAGTGAGAAACGGAAGGTGGATGGATGAAGGGTATGTGGATGGAAGGGTGGATGAAGAGCCAGTCGGTGGGCAGGCACCAAAATATTGAGTATTTTGGAGGGAATGGGATTACAGTTTTTGTTTTTTCCTCTCTGGTTCACCGTATTGTCTTCCCCCACTTCCTTTCTTATTCGTAAACCAATGAAAGCATATTATTTGTATAATATTAATAAAAAGTTACCAGAAACCCAGACCTTGAAGAGCTCACAGTCCAGTGGGAGATCAGTGCAGGGAAGGTAGAAGCCAACTCTGAAGCCTGGGGATTCTAAACCAAGATGGGTCCCGGAGGGCCTTCACTCTGGACTCAGATCCCACTCTTTCCAAACTCGCCCTGACCACCACAAAGCCTTCGTTTCTCTGCATCTTCTGCACCCCTCACCCATGGCTGTACCCTCCACTTAAAGGCATGCATGCACTTGGCTCATGCTGCCTCGTGACATTGTTCCATTGTTACCCAACAATCCTATTTTACCTTGAGCAAGGATGACACGCGCACGTGTGACTCATCTCATGTTGTTCTGCCCTCTCCCAGTTCTGGACTCTCGGCAGCACTGACTGTCACTTGGTTGGCATGTGCCACAGCCTTGCTCTGCAGCTGTTTTTCCACATGGGCACAGCCCAAGTTGCTAGGATGGCAACTTGTGTGATTTTTGCAGACCCCGTTCCCCATAGTTTTACACAAAATAGGACTTTATGATATACTGTAGAAGATGAGAATTATATTGTTTCTTTTCACATTGATGATTTTCTCCATATCAAAAATGGTAAGCTTTTGCAGCAGATCCCTTTCACTCATTCGTTCAGTCAGTCAGCATTTTTTTTTTTTTTGAGACAAGAGTCTCACTTTGTCGCCCTTACTAGAGTGCCATGGCATCATAACTCACAACAATCTCTAACTCTTGGGCTCAAGTGAGTCTTTGCCTCAACCTCCTAAGTAGCTGGGACTACAGTCGCCCACCACAACGCCCGACTACTTTTTTTTTTTTTTTACAGTTTAATGTATTTTATTTTATTTTTTGAGACAGAGCCTCAAGCTATCACCCTGGATAGAGTGCTGTGGCATCACAGCTCACAGCAACCTCCAATTCCTGGGCTCAAACGAGTATCCTGTCTCTGCCTCCCAAGTAGCTGAGACTACAGGCGCCCGTCACAACGTCCAGCTATTTTTTGGTTGCTGCCTTCATTGTTGTTTGGAGGGCCCAGGCTGGATTCGAACCCACCGGCTCAGGTGTACATGGCTGGCGCCCTAGGCGCTTGAGCCACAGGTGCCTAGCCTTTTTTTTTGAGACAGAGTCTCAAGCTGTTGCCCTGGGTAAAGTGTTGTGGCGTCACAGCTCACAGCAACCTCCAACTCTTGGGCTTAAGCAATCCTCTTGCCTCAGCCTCCCAAGTACCTGGGACTACAGGCGTCCATCCCAAGGCCCGACTATTTTTTATTTTAAATTTAATTTATTTATTTTTTGCGGTTTTTGGCCGGGCCTGGGTTTGAACCCACCACCTCTGGCATATGGTGCTGGCGCCCTACTCCTTTGAGCCACAGGCGCTGCCCAGGCCCAGCTGTTTTTTGGTTGTAGTTGTCATTGTTGTTTGGTGGCCCTGGGCTGGATTTCAGCCTGACAGCACCGGTTCATGCGGCTGGCGCCCTAGCCACTTTAGCCACAGGCGTTGAGCCATGAGACTCTGTCTTTAAAAAAAAAAAAAAGAGGCTTGGCACCTGTGGCTCAGCGGGCTAAGGTGCCAGCCATGTACACCTGAGCTGGCGGGATTGAATCCAGCCCGGGCCCGCCAAACAACAGTGATGGCTGCAAACAAAAACTGGCCGGGCATTGTGCTGGGTGCCTGTAGTCCCAGCTACTTGGGAGGCAGAGGCAGGAGACTCACTTGAGCCCAGGAGTTGGAGGTTGCTGTGAGCTGTTGATGCCATGGCACTCTATCCAGGGTGACAGCTTGAGACTCTATCTCAAAAAAAAAAAAAAAGAAAGAAAGTGGGCGGCGCCTGTGGCTCATCGAGTAGGGGGCCAGCCCCATATACCGAAGGTGGCGTTTCAAACCCAGGCTCGGCCTGAACTGCAAAACAGAAAAATAGCCGGGTGTTGTGGCGGGCGCCTATAGTCCCAGCTACTTGGGAGGCTAAGGAAAGAGAATCGCCTAGGCCTAGGAGTTGGAGGTTGCTGTAAGCTGTGACGCCACGGCACTCTACCGAGGGCGATAAAGTGAGACTCCGTCTCTATGAAAAAGAAAGAAAGAAAAAAGAACTCTGATAGCCAAGTGTTTAGGGTACAGAAAAGTTTTTCTTTTTTCTTTTCTTTTTTTTTTTTGGAGACAGAGCCTCAAGCTGTCACCCTGGATAGAGTGCCATGGCATCACAGCTCACAGCAACCTCCAATTCCAGGGCTCAAGCGAGTCTCTTGCCTCCGCCTCCCAAGTAGCTGGGACGACAGGCGCCCCGCCACAACGCCCGGCCATTTTTGGTTGCAGTTGTCGTTGTTTATTTGGCTGGGGTCGGGTTGGAACCCACCAGTCTCAATGCATGTGGCTGGGACTGTCGTAAACACTGTGCTACGGGAGCCAAGACCCAGCTATTTTTTTTCTGTTTGTTTGTGTAGAGGCCCAGGCTGGGTTCGAACCCACCAGCCCCGGCCATGTGGCTGGTGGTGCCCTAACCATTGAACAATGGGCATCCCCCAGCCCACATTTTTAACTCTAAATTTTGTGAATTTTTTGACTAGGTACTATTTGCAGATGGTGAAAATTTTAAAAGGTAGAAAGAGCATACAGCTAGAAGTCTCCATATCCCTGTCCCAGCCACCTATGTCTCTTCCCCAGAAACACAAACTTTGATCTTGGCCTATCTGGCAAATGGAACATGGTATCTTCACTAAATAAATCTCACTGTTATTTTGATGTGAAAATAAACCAGTATCGGTTCGGCGCCTGTGGCTCAACGGGCTAAGGTGCCAGCCACATACACCTGAGCTGGCGGGTTCGAATCCAGTCCGGGCCGCCAAACAACAATGACGGCAACCAAAAAATGGCCGGGCGTTGTGGCGGGCGCCTGTAGTCCCAGCTACTTGGGAGGCGGAGGCAGGAGACTCGCTTGAGCCCAGGAATTGCAAGTTGCTGTGAGCTGTGATGCCACAGCACTCTACCCAGGGTGACGGCTTGAGGCTCTGTCTCAAAAAAAAATAGAAAATAAACGAGTATCTATTATGGAGTCGAATGTTGCATTTGAATGAACTTTGGGATAAAACAGGAGAACTTCAAAGACATTTTATGCTCAAGGGTGGGGCAGGGTGGGGACCTGCTACTGGCTGTGACTCCTGCCTTCTTATGAGGAAAGCTGGTTACAGCTCTGAGTTATTCTAGAAAGTGAAATTGAAGGTGACCTCACTCCTCTTGATTATGTTGGAGTTTTCCTCCTCTCCTCAATTGCTTATTTACAGTCCATCCCCCCCCCCCCGCTTTTTTTTGAGACAGAGTCTCACTATGTCGCCTTCCATAGAGTGCCCTGGCGTCACTGCTCACAGCAACCTCAAACTCTTGGGCTTAAGCAGTTCTCTTGCCTCAGCCTCCCAAGTAGCTGGGACTACAGGAACCCACTACAACGCCGGGCTATTTTTTGGTTGTCGTAGTCATTGTTGTTTGGCAGGCCTGGGCTAGGCTCGAACCCGCCAGCTCCGGCGCATGTGGTTGGCGCCCTAGCTACTTGAGCTACAGACGTCCAGCCTACAGTCCATCCCCTATGTTTCTTCCTGCCCTTGACTTGGTCTCCACTTTGGTGCCTGACCTTAAGTCTATCACCTTTCATTTTGGGCTTTGGCTTCTTGGCTTGTGAATAGGAGGGGTTGGACTGGGCCCCATTCTGAGTGTAACATTCCAGGACTGATCAACTAATTCACATTAAGGTAGAGATGACTGATAACAGCTTAATGTATTACCTCTCCTGTGGGTGGGAACATTTTAAGCGATGCAATTTCTCATCCCGAAAGAATGAATGTGCACGATGCAATTTCAGGCCCGGTCACAAGTGGGTGGGGATGATGTAGGGGAGCAGGCACCTTTCTTGGCTGCTTCCACGGTCACTGTAGCCCCCCCACTCCAGCTGAGGGTGGTGTCAGGCCTGAGGGGATGAACCTACGCCTTTCCCTCATACCACACTTCACACTCATTTTTTTCTGGCTGTGGCTGGGAGTAGGGTTTTGTCATACAGAAAAATGCCTCATCAGAGAAACCCATGTGTGTGGCCTGGAAAACTACCCCATCCCCTGGGGCGAGGGGTTCAGTGGGGGTGTCTGGCAGCTTGGCTTCCGGGTTCGCAGGCCAGTTCCCATCCTGGACAGGTGAAGAGCCCTCCGTCCTCTTCCTGCCAGAGCAGGTGGTCCCCGCAGCACCTGGATTCAAGACGGCTGCTTCTCACTGAGGGAAAGAGGCTGTGCCAAACTCTGTCTGGTTTTGTTTGCTGTAGGTTTGGTTTGGCTTTTGGATTTTCGGGGAGGGTATGAGACAGGGGGTGGCCTGGAGCCACCCTTAGCCTGGCAGAAATAGGAAAGGCGTCTCTTTAGCTGTGAGGTCTAAGCTGACTGCTCTGGAGCCGTGCACAGAACACTGTGCCCCAGCTTGTATTCCCTGCCAACCCTCTGGGGGAGGGGGACACAATTTTTGTCCCACCTGCTGTCTGGCCTTCAGTAGAGGTGGCTGGGGAGCCAGTCTGGGCTACAGCCAAAACAGTGGTAGGTGGCAATGGAAACTAGCAGTGACGGCGGCGGGTAGTCCTGACTGTTGGCAGGGCTGAGAGGGGAGTGCCTCACTCTGTCAGAATCTCCGCAGTCACACCCCCACCCTTCTCTGGGACAGGGCAGCTTCTCCAGACCTGGGGATGTTTAACCTGCGCACCTACAGAGTTCTAGATCTTGCCTACTCAGGAGTTGTCCATGCAGCAGCATTGGCCTTACCTGAGACCCGGTTCGAAATGCAAAATCAATTGTCTGGGGCGGGAACAGACCCACCCCAGGCAGTTAATCAGAACTGAATTTGTATAAGATACCAGGCTGAGACGCTACCTGCCTTAGGGAGGTCGGAATATGATGGAAGGACGTGTCCTTAGGGTAGGACAACAGCCTGGTCTTTTTTTTTTAATTGAGATAGAGTCTCACTTTGTCACCCTTGGTAGAGTGCCGAGGTGTCACAGCTCACAGGAACCTCAAACTCTTGGGCTCAAGCGATTCTCTCAGCCTCCAAGTAGCTGGGACTACAGGTACCCATCATAACACCCGGCTATTTTTTTCTTGCAGTTGTCATTGCTGTTTAGCTGGCCTGGGCCGGGTTTGAATCCACCAGCCTCGGTGTATGTGGCTGGAGTCATAACCACTGTGTTATGGGTGTGGTGCCTCTTGTTTTGTTTTTTTTTTTTTTTTTTTGAGACAGAGTCTTACTATGTTGCCCTCGGTAGAGTGCCGTGGTGTCACAGCTCACAGCAACCTCCAACTCTTGAGCTTAAGTGATTCTCTTGCTTCAGCCTCCCAAGTAGCTGGGACTACAGGTGCCCGCCACAATGCCCGGCTAGTTTTTGGTTGCAGTTGTCATTGTTGTTTGGCAGGCCTGCCCAAGCTGGATTCGAACCCGCCAGCTCCAGTATATGTGGCTGACACTCCAGCGGCTGAGCTACAGGTGCCGAGCCTTTTTTGAACACCTTCAATGATAGGGGCTTCACTTCCTCAAGACTCCTCTGCCTTTGAGAGGCTGTATCAGACAGTCCTGTGATAGTGTCGTGATAGACGAGGCCGAACGGAGAGAAAGAGCACCCAGACACCACGTTTATAAGAGGAAGGGCTTTACTCACCAGCCGGGAGCTTACGGCATAGAAGAATTCCAAATGGCCGTGCTCCCCGACTGGCTTGGTCTTTTCCTTTTTATCGACAGTCAAAAAGTTTCACTTCACAAGTACCTTTCCTACTGGCCAGTTTGAATCAAGTGGGAGATGCTATTCCAGCCCCTGCAGAACTACAGGATTTCACGGAACTTGGAAATTTCCAAGTTCCAGGAAGTTAAGTTTACAAATTCCCAAGAGCTGAGTCACCATGGAGTGGACCCTGCAAGTGTATCCTTGTGGTCTCCTTGAGAAGTCCTGTTCTCCAAGCGGCCCCAGACATTCAAAGAAAACTCCAGAAATTGGCTATAGCCCCAGACCATAACCTGGAGAATCTTCTTAAAACGGCCACTACGGTCTTTTGTAACCGAGATCTGGAGAGAAAGGAGGAAAAAGAGAGAAAGGAA
>CAUYRH010025663.1:0-21845 GCA_963574655.1 Perodicticus potto
TCACCCTGGATAGAGTGCCGTGGCATCACAGCTCACAGCAACCTCCAATTCCTGGGCTCAAGCGAGTCTCCTGCCTCTGCCTCCCAAGTAGCTGGGACTACAGGCACCCGCCACAACCCCCAGCCATTTTTTTTTAGATTGCAGCCACCATTGTTGTTTGGCGGGCCCGGGCTGGAATCGAACCCACCAGCTCAGGTGTATGTGGCTGATGCCTTAGCCTGTTTAGCCATAGGCGCTGAGCCGATTACTAATAAATTTTTGACTTTTACATTTTATTTTATTTTTATTAAATCATAGCTGTGTACATTAATGCAATCATGGGGTACAATGTGCTGGTTTTATATACAATTGAAATATTTTCATCAAAATATTTTCTTTATTTTCTTGGCATTTTCTTATTGTGTTAAGACATTGATATTCTACCCTTAGTAAATTTCACATGTACCCTTATAAAATGCACCATAGGTGCTTATTTTATTTTTAAATGAACATACTTAAAATACCAAACAATAAAATAAATTTCAACAAAATAATCCTCCCAGATTGATCAGCACAGTTAGAATATCAGTAAGCCATAAGAGCTAAATTGGCAGCTACTGTTCTCATGATTTAGTT
Organism: Perodicticus potto; assembly: GCA_963574655.1. Lineage (NCBI taxonomy): Eukaryota > Metazoa > Chordata > Mammalia > Primates > Lorisidae > Perodicticus > Perodicticus potto. The sequence goes on from CAUYRH010025663.1 coordinate 616, forward strand.
CTATCTTCCCCCACCTGGCCTGGCTACTTCATGAAGCTGGTTGGCGAAAGATATTCATGGAGGCACTTCAGTCTATTATCAGCTTTTGACAATGGTGTGCTATGTTTTTGTTTAAAGTGGAATTTCTGAATAGTTACACAGCTCAATAGCATTTTTTTTTTTTTGAAACTGAGTCTCAAGCTGTCGCCCTGGGTAGAGTGCTGTGGCATCACAGCTTACAGCAACCTCAAACTCTGGGGCTTAAGTGATTCTCTTGCCTCAGCCTCCCAAGTAGCTGGGATTACAGGCGCCCGCCATAATGCCTGGCTGGTTTTTTTTGTTGTAGTTGTCTTTGTTGTTTTAGCTGGCCTGGGCTGGGTTCCAACCCGCCAGCCTCAGTGTATGTGCCAGCACTCTACCTACTGAGCTATGGGTACCACCCTCAACAGCATTTTTTTTTTTTAGAGACTGAGTCTCACTTTGTCACCCTCGGTAGGGTGCCATGGCATCACAGCTCACAGCAACCTCCAACTCCTGGGCTTAGGTGATTCTCTTGCCTCAGCCCCCCGAGCAGCTAGGACTATAGGTGCCTGCCACAATGTCCGGCTATTTTTTGTTGTAGTTTGGCCGGGGCTGGGTTTAAACCCACCACCCTCAATATATGGGGCTGGTGCCCTACTCACTGAGCCACAGGCGCCACCCTCTCAACAGCTTTTTTTTTTTTTTTTTTGAGACAGAGCCTCAAGCTGTTGCCCTGGGTAGAGTGCCGTGTCGTCACAGCTCACAGCAACCTCTAATTCCTGGGCTCAAGCGAATCTCCTGCCTCCACCTCCCAGGTAGTGGGGACTATAGGTACTCGTCACAACGCCTGGCCATTTTTTGGTTGCAGCCGTCATTGTTGTTTGGTGGGTCCAGGCTGGATTCGAACCCGCCAGCTCAGGTGTACATGGCCGGCACCTTAGCCTGTTGAGCCACAGGCGCTGAGCCTCAACAGCATTTTTTAATTCTGTCTACTTAACAGTCCACATTGTCAAGGAAGACCAAGAGAAGGCTGAAGAAGAAAATAGATCTTTTTAATGAGGATTGGGAATTGCAATACTATCTCATTTCTGCTAAAGATAAGATGATTTACTTGTATTGTGTTTGGCCTGAAACCATCTGGGGTTGTAGTCCTGGGGGGTGTTCGGGTATCCCTGGCCAAGTCTTCCCTGCCCCATCTGTCCCAGCTCACCACCCCTCCCTAAATTCTTGGTCCTCCCTAAATCACCTTGGTCCTTGGCCTTGGTCCCCCCTAAATCTCCTTTCTGCCCAGGGCAGGGTCCTTGAAGCCCAGGTTGTCCACTGAGACCCCCACACCTCCATGGGGGCTAACGGGGCCAGAGTGCAGGCCTTGGGGCATGAGAGTCCCAGGCCTTGCCCCTGAACTTCCCGTTTGAGCCTCAGCACAAGACATTCACCGTGGAGATTGTGCCTTGGACACTGAGAGGGAGGTCAACTGAGAGATAAAGGGAAAAGGGAAGCACCTGTTTTGTTCAGTGTGCTGGACTCTGGGGAGCCTTGGTTCTTTGGACTGCAGGACACAAGGACACCATGTGGCTCCAAATGTATAAGAAGGTGCTGGATCGTGACATTTCAAAGGAAGGACCAGTCATCTTTCACTTCCTGGCCAAATTTTATCCTGGGAACGCTGAGGCGGAGCTAGTTCAGGAGATCATGGAACATTTATTACTCTTGCGGGATAAAAGAAGCAGATTTTATTATTTTATTTTATTTCATTATTTTATGTTCTTTATTTTATACAGAGGCAAGGTCATCCTCTGTCAGCGGGCTGGAGTGTAGTGGTACAATCATAGCTCATGGCACCCTCCCAACTCCCGAGCTCTAGCTATCTTCTTGGCTCAGCCTCCCCAGTGGCTAGGACAGGAGTCCCCTCCACCACCCCTAGCTATTTATGGCGCAGATTGTAGATGAAAAGATCTATTGCCCTCCTGAGACTTCTGTGCTTTTGACTTGCTACAACGTTCAGGCCAGGTATGGTGACTGGACCCCTCTGTTCACAAGTGGGGCTTTTTGATGCACGAGGAATTGCTTCCGAAAAGGGTAATAAATCTGCATCAAATGACTCCAGAAATGTAGGAGGAAAGAATCACTGCCTGGTACGCAGGGCTCCGGGGCCGAGCCAGGACGGAGTGAAACGGAATATTTGAAGATAGCTCCGGACCTGGAGATGTAGAGTACAAACTGCTCTGTGATGTGGAATGAAAAGAGCCAAGAGCACAGAGCTCCTGCCTGGAGCACGCGCGCCGGGGCTTTTACTCCCTGACCCGCTCTGAGGCCCCCCAGCTACCTCTCACTGTCCCAAACGCCGCGCTCCACTCCCTCTGTGTCTTGGATCCACATCACTCCCCTCTTGGCCACATGCCGGAGAGCCCTTCCCAGCCCTCTGCTGCGCCTGGACCTCATTTTGCCGTGGACCTTGGTCCCCTGAGGGCTCTTTATTTTATATTCCCTTGGGGCTTGTGGGGTTCCTTTGTGCCCCTCACAGCACCAGCCTGATGCAGGTGTCCACTCACGGGCTGGCCTTCCAGGCAGCAGCAGTGGGGCACAGAACCCTGACTCGCTCCGTGGGGCTCACTCGCCCCTTGGCCTGGGGCCGTTTCTTTTCTGTGGCCACCGGGGCCCTTCGGCTCCTCCCAGTCGGGCTGCTGCACGGAGCAGGTGATGCATCGTCATCAGTGAAATGACACTTGGTCACTGAAGATGTACTGGGGCCTGGAGAGTTCCCGAGGGCAGACGTGCTCTCTGGCGAATCCTTCTGGTTCTGAGAAGCTCCCAGAGATCCTGCCCTCTCGCACTGCCAGGACTATCCCGCGGCGTGGTGGCTGACCACCGCCTTCCTGGGCCACCTTGCGGCACGCAGAGTGGGACTCACATCTAGGACGTGCATGTGGACGGCTGTGACCAGATGAGTTTCCCTGTGTCTTCCTCTTGTTCCACAGCGAGAGTTCCCAGGAGTGAAGCCCGGCACTCATACAGTGAGGACAGCTCTGGCTCAGGCTTACAGCCCATCCCCATGAGTTACTATCCTTCTGACCCATTCGTTTATTCTTAACAGCGGCTTTGGGATACAGGAACACAATGGTGTTTGTAAAAAACCATGTCAGGCTTTGTTTTCTTATTCCTTAACATTCTTCTGACAGGCCAAGGAGCTGGCTGGTGCCTGAGCTGTGGCAGGAGCCCAGGCTGGGGGTGGCAGGTCTGCTCAGCAGGAGTGCTCTCACCCGGCCGGAGGCAAGGGTCAGCGGCACCTCCCCGCAGGTGGGTAAGGCCCAGAGGTTGGTCACCTCTGAGAGGTCTCCCCAGCAGCAGGAGACGGAATGAAAGAGGTGCTTGAGTTTCAGAGACTTGTGCCTGAGGCCGAGGTGACAGTGTCCTTTTTAAGCAGACATTTTTAGGGCTTGGGAACTTGCCAAGTAAGAAAGTCTCTGAATTCCATTGAGAGTGATGCCCTGGCCACGGTTCCTTCACTACGAGCCTTTCTGATGGTTCTTGGACAGAAGTGCCATGAAATGCACTTTGTGAAGTCCTAAACCAGCAGATGACACTTGAGGAGGCGACACTGCTGTTTGGTATAGACCACCTGGCTCATCCGGACCGGGGGCCCATCTCAACCCCAGCAGCACCTCTAGTATCTACTGGGTTATTCCTGTACCCGCCAGGCCTGGCTGGACAACACCCTGCGGGATTCCACAGCACTTCCTGAATGACTGTGTCTGGGAACCCGGGGACAGGTTTCTCTCCCTCGCTTGTCTTTTTTAAAAGTCCAGAGCTGACAGCTGCCTGAGGTGACCGGGCTGGTGCCAAGCCGCCCCCAGGGGCTTTCAGGGAAGCTCTCTCTGCTTTCAAAGATGTGAATTCTGAATAGCCTCTTGTCAGGGCCAGGCTATGGAAGGCTGTTTTCTATCAGCCTGCTGTAATTTAAATGATTGTTCTAATAAAAATTTTAAGCTGGGAAAAAAGGCATCTTTGTGATCTACTTAATTTACACTTTCAGTAAACATGTGTTGATTATTCCCCTGTGCCCAGCACTGTCACGTCAGGCAGAGGGTGGACTATGTGGACCATGAACAGGGTGGGCTAGAGAAGAACTCACTTGATGGTCACTTGGCTAAGTGAAAAATTAAAGATGTTATTTAGAACTTCTTGTCTAGATCACAGTGCTCGTGGGAACACTGAGGCAGCGTGTCACACTTCTTGGTAGCCTCCATACTGTTTGACTTTAAAGTCTTTTCTTGACTATTATGTATTTAACAGAACGCGTCAGTATCAGTATCCATTGTTTCATTGAACAAACTTAGGAAAATGTTACATTCAGGGAATGAAATTTAGAAGAGCTAGTATTTCTGAAGCCCACCCTCTACTCTAGGTTCTTTGTTATGCATTTTATGTACATTATGTCATTCTTTTCTTCACAACAGTCCTCTGAGGGAGATAGGACTAGACAACAGAAACTCCAAACAATGGCAGACTTGGGATTTGAACTTGTTCTATGACACCAACTCACTCTTTCTACACAAACCTATTAAAATTCACACAAAGGACTCCAAAAATCATCTGAGTATTGCTTAATATTATAAGAAAATCCTTTCAGAAAATTGCTCTAGAAAGAGTGTTATTTTTCCTAAAAATGACAATTGACTTTGTCTTTGTTTGTTTGTTTTTTGAGATGGAGTCTCACTATGTCACCCTGGGTAGAGTGCCGTGGCATCACAGCTCACAACAACCTCCAACTCTTGGGTTTAAGCGATTCTCTTCCCTCAGCCTCCCATGTACCTGGGACTACAGGCACTTGCCACAAGGCCGGCCAAAAAATGTTGTTTTGGCAGGCCCCGGGCTAGATTCAAACCCGCCAGCTCTGGTGTATGTGGCTGGCGACTTAGCTGCTTGAGCTACAGGTGCTGAGCCAATAGACTTTGTCTTTAAATAAATTTTATCGTGTACAATCTCTAACTTATAGATGCTTTGCAAGAACAGAACAAAGAATATTTTTGCTTTGAACCATTTGATAGTAAGGTGACTAAGTGATGCACTACCTCCCAGGATACTTTAGCATGTATATCCTAAAAACATTCTTTTATAAAAGCACAATTTTAAAAAATCTTCAAACTGGGCGGCGCCTGTGGCTCAGTCAGTAAGGCACCGGCCCCATACATCGAGGGTGGCAGGTTCAAACCCGACCCCAGCCGAACTGCAACAAAAAAATAGCCAGGTGTTATGGTGGGCGCCTGTGGTCCCAGCTACTCGGGAGGCTGAGGCAAGAGAATCGCCTAAGCCCAGGAGTTGTAGGCCGCTGTGAGCTGTGTAACGCCACGGCACTCTTGCCGAGGGTGATAAAGTGAGACTCTGTCTCTACAAAAAAAAAAAAAAATCTTCAAATTAGCATTGTCATAAGCATCTAATCCTCAGACCCCACTCAAGTTTCATCAATTGTCCAGTGAGTTCATTATAGGAAATGCTCTACCGGAGAATCCTTTGTTACATTTAGTTGTTAAATCATTTTAGTTTCCTCCTGTCTGCAAAGGTTAGTTGCTCAGTCTTTCTTCAACCTTTCTGACTTAGAAGATTCCAGCATAGTTATTTTGTAGCACTCACTCAGTTTAGGCTTGTCTGATGTAGGATTCAGTTTATGCATCACTGGAATGAATTTTGCAAGTAACCTTTAATTCATCTTATTATATCCTGTCGGTGGTGCACCACTTCAATTTTCCTGAGACTGGTGATGTGCCTTTTGCTCACTTGGTTAAGGTAGTGTCTGCCACCCTTTTCCTTTAGAAGATTACTTTTCTTTCCCTCTTTGCTGTTATTAATACAAATACTGTGGGGAGAGTCCTATGTAAATATCCCATTCTTTCATTAAACTTTCAATTTATCCATATACGTACATTGCTAAGGACTCACAGTTTTCTATTTTATTTGAGGAGTATAGTCCATTCCAGCAGTTATTTATTTTGGTGCTGAAGCTGGCTTCTGTATAGTTTTGACATGTCCTTATCATTTTCTAGCTTTTCAGGCACAAGCTTTCATAGTCCCAGCTACTTGGGAAGCTGGGGCAAGAGAACAGCTTAAGCCCAGGAGTTTGAGGTTGCCGTGAGCACTCTACCCAGGGTGGCATAGTGAGACTCTGTCTCAAAAAAAAAAAAAGAAAAGAAAAGAAAAGACCCTTTTAGGAGACAAACCTGGGGGGAATATATGAAAATATATGAAGGTACATACATATATAAATGTATATATGCACAAATTTTTACTTATATTTATTTTGAATATATCTACCTATGTATGTCAAGAACAATGACTTCACACCAATAATTTTCTCCCTCCCTCTCTCTTTCTTTTCTTTTTTTCATATTTGTAACTCCTAACTGCAACTATAGGAAATCTGGCCCCTGTGATGTGCAAGTCTCTCTCTTTCTGTACTCAATCGCCTGCATGTAGCCCCTCCCCCATCGTGGCCCTTGACCCTTTACCCTTCTCTTGCTTCCGTCTGACATCAGCACCACCACTGAGTAAGCGTCCCGACCCTGCTTTGACTCTGACAGTCCATGTCATGCCAAGCACCACTGCATACATCCTCCTCACCCGATCAGGTTCTGATTCTCTTCCCAGGGCTACTGTCTAATACAGGTGCCCTCCTTGCCCCCTTGGGCTGGTACTTGTTGCTTTGGTGATGTCCTTTTGCCCAGCAGGGACTCCCATAGCAGCTTGGTGGCATCCTCCTTGACCCACTCATCCCAACCCTCCCACACTGAACCCCATCCCTCCGCAGGTTGATCCTGTCTTCACCCTGCTCGCACTCTATATCCGGGCCATACTATTTTGCCATTGCTGGAGTTCCCACATCTGGCACAAGCATCCCTCTTACCTGGAGGCCCTTCTTAGCTACTTAGGCTCTAATACGCCCTGTACCAGCCTATCCCCAATCATAGACACCTTTCTCCCCTGTTTGGGGGAGACACCCTGCCTTGGGACACCACCCCCATCCCAGAACCACTGCTCAGCTTTCTCTGTCCTTCTGAATGACCTTAGGGCTCAATTGTCCAATAGAAAAGGGAAGAGAAGGAGAAAGAGGAAGAGGAACATTTTCTTCCCTCTGCGTCCTGAATCATCGCCATGACAAACCTTGAGTCAACTTTTAAGTTGACCAGAGAGTTGGCTTCTGATGAAGCTTATTTTGGAGACCAGCTCTGGGGAAGGAGATAAAGGTCTCAGTGATAAAGATCTTCAGTGGTTAGGGCATCTGGCTAGAAGTCAGGAATCCTGCAGTCCAGTCCTGGCTCTGCTCTTCCCCCGCTGTGTGAAGCAGGGTGTTCTCCTGCTAGTCCTTTGGATTATGGGGCAATAAATAAATAAGAGGCCTGATAAGAGTCCCTTGCTCTGCATATATAAAATAAAGATAGTTGTTATGAAGAATGAAGTGAGATAAGGTATTCTGAAAAGTTTTGAAAACCCAGTCAAATGTAACTTTTTTTTTTTTTAAACAAGTGAACAGTTTATTAAGAATTAAACAAAGGTATGATGTGATACAGTACAAGCAAGACACTCAAGATAGGTAACTTTTTTTTTTTTTGGAGAGAAAGTCTCACTTTATCACCCTCAGTAGAGTACCGTGATGTTACAGCTCACAGCAACCCTCAACTCCTGGGCTTAGGCAATTCTCTTGCCTCAGCCTCCCGAGTAGCTGGGACTATAGGTGCCCGCCACAACGCCCGGCTATTTTTTGTTGCAATTTGGCTGGGGGCCAGTGCCCTACCCACTGAGCCACAGGCGTCACCCACAACTGTAACCTTTGTTGTTTTTTTTTGTAGAGACAGATCTCACTTTATTGCCCTCATTAGAGTGCCTGGTGTCACACAGCTCACAGCAACCTCTAACTCCTGGGCTTAGGCAATTCTCTTGCCTCAGCCTCCCAAGTAGCTGGGATTACAGGCACCTACCACAGCACCTGGCTTTTTTTTGTTGTTGTTGCAGTTTGAACCCACCACCCTTGATATTTGGGGCCAGCTCCCTACTCACTGAGCCATAGGCACTACCCATAACTGTAACATTTTTTATAAGAAAAATATTTTGTCAGGAAATATTAATGTATATCAAATTTTTAGGAGGGCAATCCTGTTTTCTTAATGACTTACAAAATTGTTGGGGATAAAATACATCCTAATACACACAGCTGAAAATGTGTGTGGGGGAAGTGAAATGCGGGATGCCTGGATGTGGGTGGCATCAGCTATGACTGCGGGTCTTGTGAAACCAGAGCCCTGTAAGCTCAAGGAGAGTGCTCAGAAGAATTCCAGTTTAATTCAATGTGCATCTTTAATTGATTTTTTTTTTTTTTTTGTAGAGACAGTCTCACTTTATTGCCCTTGGTAGAGTGCTGCGGCGTCACACAGCTCATAGCAACCTCCAGCTTTTGGGCTTAGGCGATTCCCTTGCCTCAGCCTACCAAGTAGCTGGGACTACAGGTGCCCGCCACAATGCCCAGCTATTTTTCTGTTTTGCAATTTGGCCGAGGCCAGGTTTGAACCCGCCACCTTCAGTATATGGGGCTGGCGCCCTACTCGATGAGCGACAGGCGCCGCCCTTTTTTTTTTTTTTTTTGAGACAGAGTCTCATTATGTCACCCTTGGTAGAGTGCAGTGGCATCATAGCTCACAGCAACCTCAAATTCTTGGGCTTTAGCGATACTCTTGCCACAGCCTCCCAGTAGCTGGGACTACAGGTGCCTGCCACAATGCCTGGCTAGTTTTTGTTGCAGTTGTCATTGTTGTTTAGCTGGCCCAGACTGGGTTCAAACCCGCCAGCCTTGGTGTATGTGCCTGGTGCCATAACCACTCGGTTACGGGTGCTGAGCCTTTAATTGATCTTTTTACTGTAGACTCTGTGAGAGCAAGATTCCTCCATCAATGATACCCCTACCCCCAAATTTACTTCTCTTTATCTCTTCTGTGGAAATTTCCTCTGTGTTCTGGCCCCACTATAGCAGATTTGGGGACTTCCCTTTTCTTTACTGCCCACTGTCCAGACATGTGTGGTATCTAGTTAACTATCTCCTACTTCAACAAAAGAAGCCAACTATCTGTCAACATCTTCAATGATTCATCATTCTCTTTATAGAGATCCTTCACCTCCTTTGTTAAATATATTGCAAGTATTCATTTTCTTTGATGCTACTATGACAGGTATTGTGTCTTTGATTTGATTATTGGCTTGGCTTTTGTTAGTATACATGAAAGCTACTGATTTGTCTACATTGATTTTATATCCTGAGATATTGCTGTATTTATTTATCAATTCCAGGAGTGTTATGGTTGAGTCCTTGGGATTTTCTAGATATAAGATCATATTGTTGGCAGATGGTGGTAGTTTGACCTCTCCTGTCCCCATATAGATGTCCTTGATGTCTTTCTCATGTCCGATTGCTCTGGCTAACACTTCCAGCACTATGTTTAATAGTAGTAGCAATAGTGGACATCCTTGTCTGGTTCCATTTCTAAGTGAGAATGCTTTCAATTTTACTGTGTTCAATATGATGTTGGCTGTGGGTTTGTTGTAAACAGCTTCTTCAGTCTAAGGAACGTATCATGCTCATGGATTTGCAGACTCAACATTGCTAAAATGTGTATACTACTCAAATTGATGTCTAGATTCAATGCCATCCCTACTGAAATACCAACTTTATATTTTACAGATCTTGCAAACATAGTTCTACATACACTTTGTATGGAATCAGAAAAGACCCTGAATAGCCAATGCAATCCTATGAAATAAGAACAAATCTGTAGGTATCACTTTATCAGACCTCAGGTTATACTACAAAGCTGTCATGAACAAAACAGCATGGTATTGACATAAAATTAGAGACATAGACTTATGAAACAGAACAGAGAATCTGGGGATGAAACCATCATCGTAAGGCCATCTGATCTTTGATAAAGGAGATGAAAGCATGCACTGGGGAAAAAAAAATCCCCATTCAATAAATGGTGCTGGGAGAACTGGATAGCCAACATGTAAGACTGAAACAGGATCTACACCTGTTACCACTCATAAAAATTAACTCATGATGGATAAAAGATTTAAATCTAAGACATGAAACTATAAAAATCTTAGAAGAAAGTGTGGGAAAACTCTTAAATTTATCTGCCCAAGGAAAGAATTTATGAAGAAGACCCCAATGGCAATTGCAGCAACAACAAAAATAAATAAATGGGACTTAATCAAGTTAAAAAGTTCTGTACAGACTGGACGTGATGGCTTACACCTGTAATCCTAGCACATTGGGAGACCGAGGCGGGTGGATTGTCTGAGCTTACAGGTTTGAGACCAGCCTGAGCAAGAGTGATACCTTGTCTCTAAAAACAGCCAGGCATTGTGGTGTGCACCTATAGTCTCAGCTACTTGGGAGGCTGAGGCAAGAGAATCTCTTGAGCCCAAGAGTTTAAGGTTGCTGTGAGCTATGACACTACAGCACTCTACTGAGGGCAAGAAAGTGAGACTCTGTTTCAAACAAAATAAAAATAAAAGTGTTCTGCCCAGCCAAATGCACAATCAACAAAGTAATTAAACAACCTACAGAATGGGAGAAGATATTTGCATGCTATAGTTTTTTTTTTTTTTTTCCGAGACAGAGCCTCAAGCTGTTACCCGTGGATAGAATGCCGTGGCATCATAGCTCACAGCAACCTCCAATTCCTGGACTCAAGCGAGTCTCTTGCCTCCGCCTCCCAAGTAGCTGGGACTACAGGTGCCCGCCACAACGCCCAGCCGTCATTGTTGTTTGACAGACCAGGCTGGATGTGAATCTGACATGCATGCTATAAATTTGACAAAGGACTGGTAATCAGAATCTATAAAGAACTAAAGCAAATCAATAAGAAAAGATCAATCAACCTGATTAAGAACTGGGCAAGAGACATGAACAAAAAGTTTTCTTACAAAGATAAACTCATGGCCAACAAAAAAATGAAAAAATCTTTAATCATCAGGAAAATGCAAGTCAAAATTGCATTCAGATATCACCTAACCCCAGTGAGAATGACTCACATCAAAGTCCCAAAGCAAGCTCTGTGCTAATACCTCAAGAGGCTAAGGCGCCAGCCACATACACCAGAGCTGGCAGGTTCAAATCCAGCCCAGGCCTGCCAAACAACAATGACAACTACAACCAAAAAATAACTGGGCATTATGGACAGCGCCTGTATTCCCAGCTACTTGGGAGGCTGAGGCAAGGAAATCACTTAAGCCCGGGATTTGGAGGTTGCTGTGAGCTGTGATGCCACAGCACTCTACCAAGGGCAACAGCTTGAGGCTTTGTCTAAAAAAAAGTCCCAAAGCAACAAATACTGGTGTGGATGTGGAGAGAAGGGAACACTCATACTCTGTTGGTGGGACTGCAAAATAGTTCAACCGCTATGGAAGCTAGTACAGAGATTCCTCGAAGAACCATATAAAAAAGCAAACTATGTAACCAAAATGTATGTTTTGGTTCAATTTGGTTCCATAATAATCTAAAATTTAAGGAAGTGCTTGTGTCCTTCAAAGGAGTAGGGCGCTGGCCCCATATACTGCAGGTGGTGGGTTCAAACCCAGCCCTAGCCAAAAACTGCAAAAAATAAAGTAAAATAAAAAGTATGCAAGACTTCAAACTTAGAGCTTTGGTCAGTAGCAACTCCACTGACTTTCTAAAAAAAAAAGAAAAAATCTGAAATTTAAAAAAAGAAGCAGCAAACTAAATGGAGTCTCCACATCTGAAAATTTCTTAATTTACGAGACTCCCATTTCAGCAAACGGAATGAATTGAAGATGGTTTTTTGTATATTATGAATAAAATCTCATCTTTGGCATTTTTTATAAGAGATCCTAATACCTGTTTAAATTGCTTTTCATTTATTGATGGATTCTACAATAACGAATAAGAAAGTACAAACCAAACCAAAAAGGACCTCAAAATCACCAGGCCTATATACGTTACACATAATGACTGCTCTGCTCATAATGATTGCTCTGTATTCTTAGGGGCCTAGGGCTCATTTTTAATAGATTCCAGGAAAAGGCACACACAGGAATTCCGTGCCTTTCACAAGAAGAAATGAAGCTAAAGGGGAGGTAGAGTTAAGCTAAATCCCCACCCTAGAGAAAGAGCTTGTACATTACAAGGAAGTGGTCAGTGCTAGCAGACAGTTGGGCAATGAGGTTTCAGCGACACGAAACAGTTGACTCACCTTCCTTCTTTGCTTTGCTGGGAAGAAACTGCAAATTCTTAACCATTTCTGTGGGCTATTTTTTTTTTTTTTTTTTTTTTAGCTCAATGATAATAACTGAGAGGGCTAAGCTGGGATCGTGAGTGAGAGGAAGAACAGGCTCCTCCGAGGGTGACCCAGAGGGGGTCACTGTGTGGCATTTACTTCATTTGGATCAGATGACATTTGAAGATGAAGTTACTCTCCTGGATAGCTTTTCATTCCTTCTGCAAATAGTCATTGCATACATAGCATTTTCAGATGTTTAAACCAAAACAAAATAAAACTGTAGACCCCAAAATCTCAAATCCCAATGATACAGACAACTTACTATTTGTTTAAAGGTTGTGGCTAAAACATAAATGTTTATCTTAGTTCTTTCCAAAACCCCTACTAAAATGACTGGCAGATGATTTTTTTTTTTTTTTTTTTGAGAGCCACAGAACCATAAGGACAAAGAGAATTGGAATGGAGGAAATAGCAAAGAAAAATTCAAAGATGGAAAGCTGATGGGTGAGTATGAATGGACCTAGCTGACTCAGTACAGTGAAAACCTAAGCTAGCAGTGGGGGAAAGTGTGCCACCCATCTGATTCGCACCACGTAACCACAGACATGCTCTGAATTGGTGTCGCTAGGGATCTCTAAAACAGGGGGTGAAGGAGAGAACGGGCGAATCAATCAAAGGTCTTTTCAAGAAGCAGTTAGACTTCCTACTCACTTCTCAATGCCTTGTAGCAGAAGCCCTGTCCCTCCCCCACCTTTGTACAAGGTTGGAAATTCGGCCTCTAGAGCTGCCCGCGCAATGTGGTAGCCACTAGGTACATGTGGTTTCCAAGCACTTGAAGTGTGGCTATTGTGAATTGACGTGCGTATTTCACACCGACGGCAGGTGTGACACACACACCAGATTCTGAGAACTGAAAACAATAAAAAAAAAGAATGTAAAATAGCTTGAGATTTTAAAAAAATATTGATTATTTGCTAAAACACTGTTTTTGATCTGTTGGATTTAATAAAAATGTTCTTAAAATTAATATCTCCTGCCTGTGTTTGGCTCTAGAGCAGTGGTTCTCAACCTTCCTAATGCCGTGACCCTTTAATACAGTTCCTCATGTTGTGGTGACCCCCAACCATACAAAAATAATTTTATTGAGAACCACTGCTCTAGAGAGTGGGAACTGGTGGTGATTCAGGAACGAGGGCAGAGCAGAGGAGTTTCCATTCTGAAAATGGGTTAACCAGGCAAAAGCAACATGAGGTTGAGACCTCGGCCCTTACTCTCACTCGGATCCCAGAATGCTGGCAGCTGGTCCCTCACCTCCGGGTGGAATACTGGAACATTCGCTTCAGAGATGCTGACCAGCGCAAGTAGAGCTAGAGGTACTGAAGCAAACACTGTCAGACCTCTGCCGGGGGCCCCTCAGCCCCCACTTATGCACACAAAGACGGCTTCCTGCAAACTCCTGTATCGTTCTCTTAGGAATATAAAGGATGTTCTTAAAATTGATATCTCCTGTGTGTGTTTGGCTCTAGAGCAGTGGTTCTCAACCTCTCTCATGCTGCGACCCTCCTGCAACTTTCTTCTTCTGGAGGACGTTCCTCTTAGGAACGTAAAGGATGTTCCCAAGGGAGCGGACCTTGAGCTACATGGCCCACATGGACATGGGGACAACAATATTCTGTCATCAGTGATACGTGTATTCCCACCGCCCTGGGCTGCTATGCTTCCCTTTTCTTCCCAGTCTTACATCTCCACCTGCCTCCAGGATGTCCTGAAATCACCTCTGAATTAATTCACCTCTGAATAAATAACCTGAACTGGCTCCTTATCTCTGGGTCTGCTTCAAGAGACCTTGAGCCGTGATAAATTCTTATAGTCGGGGCTTCTTTGGGAAAACAGTGCAGCTATATCACCCTTCAGGGCAGTGGATAAGACTTACCCATACATTTAAAGCCTTTTACTTTTTAATATTTATTTTATTTTTCTGTTTTATTGGTGTATAAGTGGTATACAAAAACTGCACATAATGTACATCACTTGGTGTAAAAGAAAAATGTTAGACAAATTAAATTTACAGAGTTTCACTGAGCAAAGAATGAGTGGAGAATCCGGCAGCCCCCTAAATCGGAATAGAGGGACTCCAGTGCTGCCACGTGGTCGGGAGGACTTACAGACAGAAAAAGGGAAGTGACATGCAGGAAACAGAAGTGAGGTACTGAAGCAGCTGGAGTGGGGACAGCTGGGTGTTTAACTGACATGAACATGGTTTATTTGAAGACTTGGCTGCCTGGGATGGCCCGAATTTGGCTATTTTGATTTCCTTGTTACAGAGGAGGTTACAGTCTGTTTACACATTCAGTTAGGTTACAGCTCAGTATGTACAGAGAGGCCTCTAGGCCCAACTAAATATAAGGAAGCAGCTTTAGCCTAAACTGAACGATGTTTACCATTTATTATAGGTACTAGCTATACAGCAGATCTCTGAAACTTACTTATTCTTGCACACCTGCAACTTTACACCCATCAAACAACTCCCCCTGTTCTCCTCCCCCCATCCCCTTTACTACCAGTCTGTTGCCCACCTCGATACCTTTGACTATTTCAGGGGTCTCGCATAAGAGGAAGGGTACCATAGGTGTCCTTCTGAGATTCACTTATTTTAGTTTGCATAATCTCTTCTAGATCCATTTACGTTGTTGGAAATAGTAAGATTTCCTTCTTTTTTAAAGCTGAACACTACATTAAAAAAAAAATCTATTTGTCTACTGACCAACATTTGGGTTTCTGTATCTTGGCTCTTGTGAATAATGCAGCACTCAACATGGGAGTAAAAATATCTCTTCCAGATCCAGGAGGTGGAATGATTTCAATTCTTTTCTGATATTTGGGGTCTGACAATTACGTCTGTGAACTTGCCCACTGTGAGTTTCATTGTCAGCACTGCACACACAGCTCAGAAGGGTTTCATAACCTTGGTGTATTAGTGTCTCGCAGGCTGTGTTCATGTTGATGTGTGGTGGCGTCTTGCTGAGCCGTGTTCATTATTGTTGTTGTGCGTTTTGTGTGCCCTCTCAAGAATGTCAGAGCCTGGATTAGAGCAATGAATAAACACTAAATTTCTTGTTAAACTTGGCAAGAGTGGAAGTGAAATCAGTAACACATTAGTCCAAATTTATCGGGATAGCGCCATGAAGAAAACAGCAGTGTACAAGTTGATTAAACATACTCTACTACTATGAAACTAATTTATAACTCTCACATGAAAGCTATAACCCAATGACAACACAAGAATTGGGGAAAGGGACAAGGGAGGGGAGGAGAGGGGAGAGGATGGGTGGAGGGAGAGTAATGAGTAATTGATGTGTCCACATTTACGGTACAGGTGAAACTTACTAAATGTAGAATATAAATGTCTGTACACAATAACTAAGAAAATGCCATGAATGCTATGTCAACTAGTTCGATGAAAATATTTCAGATTGTATGTAAAACCAACACATTGTACCCCATGATTACATTTATGTACACAACCATGATATAATAAAAAAATAAGAAAAAAAATATATTCTGATGCTCCGTCCTCTCGGCCCACTGGGATAGTGGCCTCACCCTCTTGGCCCACCAGGGTCCCATGGAGCCTGCATTTGTGGCTCTGCCCTTGGACTCAATCTTACTTCATTTCATCTTCCCTCTGTTCTTTTCATTCTGGGCTGGCAGAGTTTCCACTGGTAGAATCCAGGGGTCCAAGTCATGACATGAGAGGGTCCTCCACAGATAACTGCTTCTCCTATTCAGGCTTCTGCTGAGATAGTTGATAGGATTCATAAATCACACACCTAATCTCTTTGGCAAATGGTCATCTAGCTATATCCTCAGTGCTGTGCCGGAGAAGGCCATTGGGTCAGGTTGAAAATGTTCCAAACCATCAAGTGCTGATTCCTTTTTGTCTTGATTTATCTCTCTTTCTCTCTTTTTTTTTTTTTTGAGACAGAGTCTCACTTTGTCACCCTCAGAAAGTGCCATGGTGTCATAGCTTGCAGCAAACTCATACTCTCGGGCTCAAGTGATCTTCCTGCATCAGCCTTCTAAGAAGCTGGGACTACAGGCGCCTACCATGATGCTTAGCTAATTTTTCTATTTTTAGTAGAGACAGGGTTTTGCTCTTGATCAGGTTGGTCTTAAACTCCTCAGCTCAAGCAATCAACCTGCCTCCACCTCCCAGAGTGTTGGGATTACAGATGTGAGCCACCACACCTGGCCTTGGTTTATCTCTTTCCGCTTGCATTTTATGCTAAGCAGCACAGAGAAACCAGATTTTTACTTTCTTTTTTTTTTTTTTTTTGAGACAGAGCCTCAAGCTGTCACCCTGGATAGAGTTCCTTGGCATCACAGCTCACAACAACCTCCAATTCCTGGGCTCAAGCGAGTCTCCTGCCTCTGCCTCCCAAGTAGCTGGGACTGCAGGTGCCCACCACAACGCCCAGCCATTTTTTGGTTGCAGCCGCCATTGTTGCTTGGTGGGCCTGGGCTGGATTTGAACCCGCCAGCTCAGGTGTATGTGGCTAGCGCCTTAGCCCGTTGAGCCACAGGCGCCAAGCCTAGATTTTTACTTTCTGTGACCTCAGCCTCATGTTCAAGTTCATTGTCTACAAGTGTATTTTCCACAAAACACTAGAATATAATTCAGCCAAGTTCTTTGTCACTTTATAACCAGGTTTTCCCTTTCTTCTACTGTCTAATAACCCACTCCTTATTTCCATCTGAGGCCTTAAAAAAATACGACACCTGTGAGCAAGGAAGACTTCTGAGGCCTTTAACATCCACATTTCTAACAATAGTCTGTCCCCAATGATACATGTATTCTCTAAGATTATAAAAGCTCTCCCTCTAGCTCTCCTTCTTTCTAGACCCTCCCAATAATCACCTTTCACATCCATGTCTCTGGCCAGGTGCAGTGGCTCACACCTGTAATCCCAGCAATCTGGGAGGCCGAGGTGGGTGGAACTGAGCTCATCATGGGTTTGAGACCAGCCTGAGCTACAGCGAAATTCCAACTCTAAAAATAGCCAGGCATTGTGGGGGGGCGCCTGTAATCTCAGCTACTCAGGAGGCTGAGGCAAGAGGATCACTTGAACCCAAGAGTTGGAGGTTGCTGTGGGTTATGACACCCTACGGAGGATGACAAAGTGAGACTCTGTCTCAAAAAAACAAACCAATGAAAAAATATCCTTGTGTGTACCACCAATCTCTTTAAGCAATCTAAGCATTTACTATCCATTTTCTACAAATTCTTCTTGCCTCTACCCATTACCCAATTTTTTTTTCTTTTTTTTTTGGAGACAGAGTCTCACTATGTCTCCCTTGGTAAAGTGCCATGGCATCACAGCTCACAGCAACCTCAAAGTCTTGGGCTTAGGCGATTCTCTTGCCTCAGTCTCCCAAGTAGCTGGGACTACAGGTGCCCGCCACAATGCCCAGCTATTTTTTGGTTGTAGTTGTCATTGTTGTTTGGCCGACTTGGGCTGGGTTCGAGCCCTTCAGTTCCAGCGTATGTGACTGGTGCCCTAGCCCCTGAGCTGCAGGCACTGAGCCCCCATTACCCAATTCTAAAGCCATTTTCACATTTTAGTTATTTTTTATACCCCACCTCTCAGAATCAAAAATTTATATTCATTTACTAGGGCTGTTATAAGAAAGCACGACAAACTGGGTGGCTTAAAACAGCAGAAATTTATTCTGTCATAGTTGTGGAGGCTAGAAGTCCAAAATCAAGGAGCAGAGAGCCTCACACCGTCTGAAATCCCACCTCTTCCTAAGTTCTGATGGAGACCTGCCAATTTTTGGCTTTCCTCTAATCTCTATCTTTTAACACGTGGCATTGTTCTCCAGTGTTTTCACAGGGCATTCTTCTGTTCACGGGTCATTGTCCAAATTTTCCTCTTTTTGTTAGGATACCAGACAGATTGGAGTAAGGCAGTGCCCTAATGACCTCATCATAACTTGATTATACTGCCAAGACCCTATTTCCAAATAGGGTTATATTCATATTTTCCAGAAATGAGGACTGTGTCATATCTTCTTGGGAGACATAATTCCCCCCCACCCTGATGGATGTTGGCAGGTATGTACACCCATGTGAGCACCAACCGGATCGAGATACGGAGCACTTTCACCATGCAGCAGGCTCCCTGGTGACCCCTCTCAGTCAACAGTCCCCAAAGGCAGCCTGTATTCTGAACACGACAGCTCAGGGTGAGGTCTGCAGAGCACGCTATTTTTTTGTGGAAGCACTAGAAAATAAGCTAATAAATATTTACAGAATCCATGTAGTCAAAGATAACCTAAAGCTTTAAAGGCTGGACTTTGCACCCCATTAAAACATTATACTTTTTGAATTCCAAGTAAAGGCAGGTACTGTGCTATTTATTCCTGCATGTCTCATCTTATTCCATAAACACCTTTTGGGGAAAGTATGGCGTTTCCATCTAGAAAGAATAATGAGGGCACAGAATGTTTGCCTGAGAACTAGCAAATTCCTGGCTAACAAATGGCTCCTTTATTCAGAGTTCTTTTGGACTCTTGGGTTAGTGTTTGGTCCAGTAAATATTTGACACATGGTTGTTACGGACATAAGCATGGGGAATCATGTACAAACGCCACGTTCCCCAGCTCTCAAGGATTTTAATATTTCTTCAGAAATCACAGTAATGATATATTTTATTTATTTTTTATATTTTTAGACACAGGGCTTTTCTCCGTCATCCAGGCTGGAGTGCAGTGACACAGTTGTAGCTCACTGCAGCCTCCAAGTCCTGAGCTCAAGGGGTCCCTCTGCCTCAGCCTCTCGAGTAGCTGGGACTCCAGGGATGTGCCACTATGCCTGGCCAATTTCTTAGAATTTCTTCTGTAGAGATAAGGTCTTGCTATTGCCCAGGCTGGTCTCAAATTACGGGGCTCAAGTAATCCTCTTGCCTGATCCTCCCAAAGTGCTGGAATTAGAGGAGTGATTCCCTTAAAATAATGTAGTCAGTGTAATGATGGAGGCCATCATTGAGTTCTCTCATGTCACAATGTTGTCTAATGATTAATGTGGGCCCACCTAGGTGTGGAGGGGATGGCCCTGGAAAGTGTTCTGAGTTTTAAAGAAAAAATAAGCAAGGGTAGGCAAAAATGAAAAAATAAAAACAAAACAAAACAAGCAGCAGGGGGAGGAGTCATGAAACACTGGAGAAATCAAACAGATGGGGACTGCTGGGTCCCAAAGTGAGAGTCAGGTTGTAGTTGGAGGTGAGAATCAGCAGGAGAAGTCAGGCCAGAGAGGACTGTTGCATCATCACAAGACGAGGACTTCCTTGAGGTGGCAAATTCATTGCTCATGAACTGCTTTCAGTCTGTTGATGGTGTCTTTACAGCTGGCAAAGCATTTGAATAAAACCTAACAGCAGGGCATGAGCCCTCTGGCTCACCCGAGTTCCCCTGTTCCCTACTGTGTAATGCATGCCAGCCATGTTCAGGGATAGGACTTGAGTTTATGGCATCTGTGAAGGAGCCTGGATGACACCAAAACATTTTAGGTAGGAAAGAGATATTGACCACACTTGATTTGGACATAGATCTGTCCAGAAACAAGTTTGGGGCATGACTTGGTGGGAGGGTGAGATAGGGCAAGGTGATCAGTTAGAAGGTTGTAAAAATGGCAAGATAGAATTACTGCTTGAGCATTTGTGATAGAGGAGGAAAGGAGAGGCCGTACGGAAACAATTTAGTAGATAAAATCTCTAGCAGTTAGTGAATAATTGGAGGTGAGGAGGTGAATGGTGATTTCCTTTCTGTTTACAGTTACACATGCTTTGCAATGTTGCACTTGTTCAAATCCAAGGGCACAGTCAGTCTTGTACAGTTTGGGCCACAGAGAGACCAGACAATGGCATGGAACCAAAGGGAACAGAAGAGACCCTGAGCTCTTTCTGGAAGAGATAATTCTTCAGCTTCTCTTGGCGAAACTTATATGAGTAGCGTTGGCAGTGAACACCAACCCAGCTGTAGATCATTTTAACTGGCCATCTTTGGCAATTGCTGTGTAAAGATAGTTATATTGACGTTAAATGTTTGGTAAAATAGTGTATCAACTTCTTTAAAGTATTTATTTTGTGGTCTTTGAAATGGAGGGTTAGAGAATATATAAAGATGTGACACCTGAAATCAGTAGCAGCCACCTCAATGACCTTAAAATTAGGACCCACTTCAATGACCTTAAAATTAGGACCCAACCAAAACCTTTCTGAATGGACCATACCTGATAAAGTAGAATTAAGGACTACTTGATTTAGGGAGATCCAAAGAGAGGGGTGCATTTAAAATCTAATGAAATAAAGCCACTGTTTCAGAATTACCAGTAAAAACTCCTGCCAGACTTGCCTTTTTGGCCTAAGGTTTTGATTGGATCTCAAAATGCAAAAATCTCTGGCAGGCATAAACATTAAGCTTGATTGGTCACTTTCACTTTTGTGTGAATGAGACAATGCTGTCCTGAGTAGATATGATAAAGGAAGGATACAGAAGCAGATGCCTGAGAGGACATATAAAGAAAGGCCATAAAAGGGACTCTGCACCAGTAGTGAGGAACCTGGGATAAGAAATAGAGTATGGTGCAGAGCAAGGGGTCAGCAAACCTTTTCTATAAATGGAAAATAGTTAATATTTTAGGCTTTGCAGGGCTTACTATTTCCATTGCAAATAAGTAATTCTGTTATTGTACAGCAAAAGAATGGATGTAGCTTTAGAATAAAACTTAATCTACAAAAGTAATTGGCAATAGACAAAATATGGCTCCTAGGCCACAGTTTGGCACTCCTTGCATAGAGGTAAAAAATATGGGCGCGGTGCTTGTGGCTCAAAAGGAGTAGAGGGCTGCCCCCATATGCTAGAGGTGGCAGGTTCAAACCCAGCCTCAGC
>CAUYRH010025667.1:0-15656 GCA_963574655.1 Perodicticus potto
TAAAAATCCTCAAAGAAAGAATTGGAAAAACACTGGAAGATATTGGCCTGGGGAAAGACTTCATGAGGAAGACTGCCATGGCAATAGCAACAACTGCAACAATAAACAAATGGGACTTAATTAAACTGAAAAGCTTCTGTACAGCCAAGGAGACAACAAACAAAGCAAATAGATAACCTACCCAATGGGAAAGGATATTTGGGCATTTTGAATCTGACAAAAGTTTAATAACCAGGATCTATACAGAACTTCAATTAATCTACAAGAGAAAAACCAACAATCTCATACATCAATGGGGAAGAAAGATGAATAGAATCTTCTCTAAAGATGACAAACGAATGGCCAGTAATCACTTGAAAAAATGCTCATCATCCCTAATTATTAGAAAAATGCAAATTAAAACCACCCTGAGAAACCATCTAACTCCAGCGAGAATGGCCTATATCACAAAATCTCAATTGTGAGATGCTGGCACGAATGTGGGGGAAAAGGAACAGTTTTACACTGCTTGTGGGACTGCAAACAAATCAACCTTTTTGGAAGGAAGTATGGAGAAAGCTCAAAGAACTCAACCTAGACCTCCCATTTAATCAGCATTTGTTTTAAAGAAATCTATTAGTGGATTGTGTCACTTAGGTCTGTTGCAGGGAGCTAATCATAGAAATCATCTTAGAGAACTCATTATCATAGTTCTCATTAGCACAACTTACTGTGCAGAGGTAGATTATTCTCTCAAGTAAGACATGAGGAATGCCTGGTCCATGGAAAGCATTTTATTCTACCTATTTATTTATCTAAATTTCAAATATTAAGGGGGTAAAAATGTTTTAGGTTACATAGATCACTTTAGTAATGTGCTAATCTGGCTAAAAATGTGCTTGTCACCCAAATAATGTTCATGGTACCCATTAGGTAGGTTTTTACCTCTTTCCGTTCTCTGTTCTCTCTGGTTGGTTTCCAGTGAGTTTTACTTTGTGCACATGTGAGCACATGGGTTAATCCTAATTTAATAGTGAGGACATGGTGTTTGTTTTTCCATTTTTGAGATACTTCACTTAGAGTAATGGTCTTAATTTCCACCCAGATAATTGCAAAAGGTATTATTTACACTTTATGTTCTTTTTTTTTTTCTTTTTTTTTTTTTTGCAGAGACAGAGTCTCACTTTATCACCCTTGGTAGAGTGCTGTGGCATCACACAGCTCACAGCAACCTCCAACTCCTGGGCTTAGGTGACTCTCTTGCCTCAGCCTCCCGAGTAGCTGGGACAACAGGCGCAGGCCATAAAGCCTGGCTATTTTGTTGTTGCAGTTCTGCCAAGGTCGGTTTTGAACCCGCCACCCTTGGTATATGGGGCCGGCGCCTTACTGACTGAGCCACAGGCCCCACCCTACACTTTGTGTTCTTAATGGCTGAGTAGTACTCCCTTATATATATGTACTGCATTTTATTCATCCACTCATGAAATGGCGGGCACTTATCTCTTTAAAACTAGGTGAAACCACATGGGCTAAGGCAGTCAAGGAAGTCTGGAGTTGCTCTGAGACAATTGGGCAGGAGAAGTGTGATATATAGTTTTCCTCATTGGGAAATGTTCCTGGAGATAAAGACCAATCCTGGTGCTTATGTGTTGCTGTCTGCCAGAGAAGTATGATATATAGTTTTCCTCATTGGGAAATTTTCCTGGAGATACAGACCAATCCTGGTGCATATGTGTTGTTGTCTGAGACCACCCTTTCTTGCTTTATTCTACTTATGTTTGCCTCTATGGTTCTTGTTTATTTTTCCCCTCTATGTTTGTTTATCTCATCATTCCTTTGCTTAGCTCAGCACTTCTGGTTATTCACTGCTGGATATGTGCTAACCAAACCAGTGTTCATCCAATATGTGTGGAATACAACCAACCTCACTTTATGGAAAAGAGGAAAAAAGTTTGTCAATTGGTGTATTGTCTCAATTATTGTCCCAAAGTCGATATTCATAGGGTATGCTGCAATCAAACCTCAATTTATTTAATGGTAGTATAATCTTCCTGATCTTGTCTCTTATTAATTATATCTTTAAAGGCTTTACCAAATGCCTTTTTAAAAATCAAGATATGTGAAACGTAGCATCTTGAAGGATAGCAACAATAATATGTATTTGTTGTACCAAATTCTCTGGCAGTGAGCATGTAAGTTCCTCATGACCAGAATGTTTTTCAGAACTACCCTATAGGTGTTCATTCCAGAATCTCTTTAAACTGATGTAGAAGGTGCTCATTTGGAAGCTTCTTTTAGACCTCATAAAAATATTGGCTGATTTTTGCAAGTCTTCATTTCCCAAGAATTCTTATTGATTACTTACAGTATATATGTGTCTGGCTTTGTGTATGGTTTTAGGCAGAGATACTGAATATGGGGTCTTCATTCCATACAATCTATGAAATAGTTAACAAAATTTTGATAACTAAGTAAAGGAAATTATGAGAAGTGATATAACACACATATGAGTTAATAACAGAAGCCCATATACAGAAACTAAATTTTCTTAGGGTATCAAGTTCCCAGGAGGGAGAAGATAGTTGAGCAGGTTATTAAAAGAAGAGTGGATGTCTTAAAGTTGAGAAGTCTTTTGACATTTCTGGCATAACAAATAGACAAACAAAATCAGAATGGCATGAAGTTATAAGATATGTTTGGGAATTATCAGATAATCTTATATGGGTAGACCATGCGAGTTATATAATAGAAATGGCGAATAATGCAATCGTAGTCGTGAAATATACATAGGTAGTCCTGATGGCAAGCCAAGGGGGTTGGGCTTTTTCCTTCTGTGTGCCTTTTCATGTTATGTTAGTAAAGGACAATAAGGCAATTAAATTTTAATTGACATGTCACTCTCTACCTCAAACTAACATTTTAAAGTTATTAACCTTGATTTTATGAATACCTAATCCAAGATGCACTGAGATTAGTGGATTTTATAAATTCATGTAAGTGTTGAAGAGAGATTTAAAACTAGGTTTATATAATTAAATATCTACCTATTTGACTAGGTCTTCTTTAATGGAGGATAATTTTGGTAACGATGGTTGGGTAAAGAGGAACATTTTTCAGAGTTGACTGAGGAAATATGCAGTCTTATTACAAATAAAAAATATATAATGCTGAAAGAATGGTTCAGTATTGATGTTTATTCCTTATATACTTAAATAGATTTATTTGGAGGAAATTGATCCAAATCTATTAAAAAATGGATTCTATTTTTGAGAAAATATCAGGTAAAATTTAGAGTAGTAGTAGAAAAATTTATTGCCCTTCTCTTTTTTTCACTCCAGTATAATACTTAGTTAAGATTCAAATAGAACTTTCTAAATAAAATGTATAGAGACCCTACCAGCTAGAGGATTTAACTATAGAGAAATTTCTTTGTATTTGACATAACTCCTATATTTAAATGTTTGCACTTCTGAACAAGTAACATTCTCTCTCACATCATACAATAAGTGAAGTTCATGAAAAATTTTGAATAAACAATGCAATGCAGAATTAGGGCTGCTGGACAAAGATGGTCATATATATATTTGGAAATCTGAGTAGGTGCCTACATAGGTATACCCTGGAAGATGCGATCACAGAAATAGAGTGCCTATAACTCCTGGATGCGTATATTCACTTATAAACTCATTTGAATGGCAATTTGATGTATTAACAGACTAGCATAAGTTTGAATTCATTTTCATCATTGCTACTTAAGGCATTTCTTTCATATATATATCCATATGGGTTCTCTAGCCAGCCTTCAAGTGGCTCCCAAAGATTCTGAATGCTTCCTGTTACTCCAAACGTCTTTATGATTTTCACAACCTGGTAGTGTCACTTTCAACACTACATATGGCTGACCTGTATAACAAAAAAAAAAGATATAAAAGAAATTAAGGTTGGGATTTTTAAGCCTTGTCATAAAAGACATTGTAGTATTTGCATTGCTTTTTTGGATTAGTTGCTTTGGGGGAGAAACAGCTAGAATGTCAGGAGGACATTCAGAAAGTCCTGTGGAAAAAGTGGGGAAGGAAATGATGCCTCCTGCCAACAAAGAGAAGTATTTGCCAGGCATCTGAGTGGGCCACCTTTGAAATGGACCCCTCAGCCCTAGAAAAACCTTCAGATGTCTGTAACCTGGGCAGACATCTTGACTGCAGCCTCCTGGGAATAAGAGACCCTGTGCCAAACACACCTACGTAAGCTGCTCCCAGATACTTGATGCATAGAAACTGTGCGCTTATAAATGTTTCCTATTTTTTAGCTGCTAAATTCGAGGGTAATTTGTTATGCAGCAATAAATAACTAGTACAACTGGCCTAACTGTTCAGGTTAGAATCTTGCACAGAGGTATTTCTATTAAAAATGGTTTAGTCATATTAAATTAAAGTTGATCACTGCTTCCAAGCTTACATTTTATGTAGAAAATGTCTCAGGTCAGCCAACAGTCTCCTAACTGCTTCAATCTGTTTCTCAAAAACAATAATAATGCCATTTACTAAGGTGTTATTATTGCTTAAAATTTCATTATATTTTATGTGATGATGGATTTAAAGCAAAATAGTGCTCATGTTTAGAAAATGGGGTTGCCTTTTTAATGTTATTCTAATCATTATATCATAGATATTTATATACAAGTCTTACAGACAGTCACTAAATGCCTTCTTCACTCTTATGGGTCCTTCTTGACCTATAAATTATTTAACCTTTCTTTTTCTTGGGTGAGGCCCAGACCTCAATATGTATTAAATATTAGAAAAATGGGGATCACTTTCTTTGTACTATATCCAGTGGAAGAAAAATAATGCTTCTGAAATGGCTCATTATTTTAGAGTTGTTCCAAAAACAAAACAGGCATGCGTGCATACACACACACACACACACCCCCAAATAGAGGTGTATATCACCCCAGCCTACCTTTTTTAGTTTTATAAATAATTAGCCCTTGAGTCCAAGAGGAGAAATGTTAACTTTGGGAAATGCCAGGAAACTAAGACTTTCAATAATAAACAATGTGGGTAGCATTTTGACAATGATTGAAGGAGCTAGTTGTAATAATCTATAATTACAACATTTATTTCAGTGAAAGGAAAGATTTAATGTGGTCTGAAGTGACAACCTATTCTCTGTAGTCTTTGGTTGCTATTTTGGCTGAGGAACGTATGGAAGGGTTGGATTGGACTAAGGCAGGTATTTCATTCAGCACTCAGAATTACCAGTACCAAGGCACTGGCAATGTAAAGTATAGGAAAGAGCTGAGAAGTTGCAAACGTCTACCTGCCCCAGAGGCTGACTCCTGGAGCATTCTACTCACAGTGTTGCTGTGGCTTTGCCCCTGTCTGACTGCTGATGGGAAGCAGATCCATGGCGCAGCATCAGTGCCCATTCTTTGGTTATTACTTATAATGCAACACCAATAAAGTAGACAGAAATATCAATGACAGGACAGCTGTCTAATGAGGTGAAAGTTTAGTAGTGTTAAACTGTGCTAGACATTTCTATTTGCTGGTGTTAAATTATGCTGCCTGCTTCAGCATATTAAAGGCAGGTGCATGGTGTTATTCTCAGGCAATTTATGAAACCTAAGAATGGCTTGCATGCTTAACCTTGGAGGTGGGTTGTTTGCAGCCCTGTCAATAGCAGCCCCATAATAAACTACAATTGACCACAGTCCAAACAATCCATCCTCCCCATTTGTCCCACAAACCCCACAGTCTTTTTCTTTCCAGTCAGCCATGACTGTCATATTATTAGTTGATTTATCCCTAAAACAACACAGAGTCTTGCACAGATGTATAGAAACAGATTTCTCCCACATCTTTCTTGTTTCTTCACCATGGACCCAACTGGAAGGGAGAAAAACATTACATGTCTTTATTTTCTTCTCTATCAGAGATGAGAGGAAGACTCATCATTCCCACTAGCAACTTGCCAAATGATGTGGAGCTTACTTTATCATTCAACTCATATTTATTGAGTCTCCATAATAATGTCAGGTGCTCTGTATATAGTGGTAAAAGAGAGATACATATTGCTTTTTTAAAGTTTCATATTGGTAAGAGAGACATACTACAAGTCTAATAAATGTTGTAAATGGAAAAATTTAGGAATACTCTGTGAATAGATGTCAAAGAGCAAAAGCTATTCTAGGAGATTTCAATTTGATATAACGTCAAATGCTACCTCATTTTTAAAATCTGATTTTTGTTTTTATGTGTGCATGGGAATCACAGTGTAGTGGTGATATGATAGTTAGAATATGCCAATTAATATGGTTTATATAAGACTTTGTTATGACCAAGAATACCATCATCTGTTTGGAAATGTTTATCCAAAGCAAGAGCAGAGCAGTGTGCTTCCAGTAACAGTTTCAGTAATGATTCTCAATCTTGGCTGCACATTAGAATTATCTGGGGAGCTTTTAAAAATCTGATGCCTAGGCCACCCCCAAAACCAATTAAAATGGAATCTCTAGGGGTGAGACCCAGACACCACTGCTATTTAAAACTCCCCAGGTGATTCCAGTGTGCAGCCAATTTAAGAACCACTGAGTTATAGGCTTCCTAGGTTTTCCAATATTCCCTACAAGGACCTACGGCTGCCAATTTTACCACTTTCAGAGGAAAAAAAAATTCACCAGGTGCAAGAAGCTTCTCTTTGCCATCCTAGGGAGTTTTTAACTACATTTTAAATAATTAAGGTATAATTACATAGTAAAATGCACATAGCTTAAGTGTAGAGTTCTATGAGTTTTGACAAAGCATATACTCATGTAATGAGCACATTCATTGAAATATATAACATTAGCATCACCTTACAATGTCCCCTAGTGTCCCTTTTCATTCTCTAGACATTGCTATTTATTGGTGTTAAATTATGCCGCCTGCTCCAAGTGCTCTCCCTGTGAAAGGCTGATGTACTGATCTGTTTTTAGATTTTTGTCCCCATTAGAGATGAAATATACCCTAATTTCTGTTCCATAGATTAGTGTTGACCATTCTTGGACTTCATAAAAGTGGAATCATACAATATGTACTCTTTCATTCTGGCTTCTTTCCCTAGGTATATTGCTTTTGGGATTCATCCATGAGGCTGGACTTAGCAGTAGTTTGTTCCCTTTGTTGCTGAGTGGTGTTCCGTTGTATGGATAGATCACAATTTATTTATTCTCCTGTTGGACCTTTGCTTTGTTTTCAATTTTGTTAATAAGCATAAATAAACCACTGCGAGCATTCTAGTACAAGTTTGTGTGAGCATGTTTTTATTTCTTTTTGTAAATAGCTAAGTGTAAAATTGCTGGGTGAGAGAGTAGTTGCATATTTAGCTTTAAGAATTTTCAATTTTCCACAATGCTTGTAAAATTTTATAATCCTCCTAGCTGCTCTGCCTCTTCTCTAATATTTGGTGTTATAAATTTGTTTTGATTATTATTTAAATTCAGTCATTCTCCCAAGCATGCAGTGTTAAATAACTATGATTTTATTTGCCATTTGTGGTGGCTCATGATGTTGGGCATTTTACATG
The DNA here is from genome assembly GCA_963574655.1 of Perodicticus potto. Lineage (NCBI taxonomy): Eukaryota > Metazoa > Chordata > Mammalia > Primates > Lorisidae > Perodicticus > Perodicticus potto. The sequence goes on from CAUYRH010025667.1 coordinate 7,546, forward strand.
TTTATTGGCCATTTTTATATTTTTTGGGGGAAAAATGTCTATATAAGACTATTTCTCATTTTTTTGTTATAGAGACAGAGTCTGATTTTATCACCCTTGGTAGAGTGCTGTGGTGTCACACAGCTCACAGCAACCTCCAACTCCTGGGCTTAGGCGATTCTCTTGCCTCAGCCTCACGAGTAGCTGGGACTACAGGTGCCCGCCACAATGCCTGGCTATTGTTTTGTTTTGCAATTCGGCTGGGGCCAGGTTTGAACCCGTCACCCTCGGTAAATGAGGCCAGTGCCCTACTCACTGAGCCATAGGCGCCGCCCTTTTTATTGTCTTTTGATGTTGGTTTTTGAGTTCTTTAATCTCAATATCAGTTTTCAGAATTTATATCATGAATATTTTCTTCTAGTCGAAGACTTGCTTTTTCATTTTCTTCATGGTGTCTTTTGATTGACAATAGTTTTTAATTTTGGTAGAGTCTATTTTTAAATTTTTTGTTTATGATTATTGATATTTGTTTCTAGGAAATCTTTGTGTATGTCTAGGATACAAAGATCTTTTACTATGTTTTCTTCTAGAAGCGTATATTTTTTGGCTTTTGTGGTTAAATTGTTAGGCCATCTAGGATTAATTTTGCGTATAGCGTTAGGCATGATTCAAGATTGTATTTTTTCTTTAATTAGTTTTCAATATCTAGCGGTCCAGTGTCACTCATTTAATAGATTCTTCTTTCTCTATTGAACTACGTCAGTTTGTCAAAAAAAAAAAAAGCTTGTATCTGTATGCTCCTATTTCATTTCTATTCATTCCACTGGTGTATTTATCTACTAAATATCCTTATGTTATGTAGTATTGATCACTATAAATTTATAGTAAATTTTGAAAGTGGGTTGTATAAATTTTCCAAATTTGTTCTTTTCCATGTTTGTTTAGACAAATTGAAATGAATAGATTTTCATTGGTATTAGCAAATCAGTATCAACAAATAAGCCTGTTGGGATTTTTATCTTAGTTATTTCATGAATAATTTAGGGAGAATTAACATCTTTATAACATTGAAACAACAATGTTAAATCTTCTCAAAAATGCTTTGTACTTTTTTTCTTGTGCTAAATTTGTTCCTAGATATTCTAATTGTTATTCTAAATGTAATTAATTTTTAAAAATTACATATTCTGTTTGTTACTTGTGTATAGAGATATAATTGAACTTTTATAACGTCATGTGTAGTATAACAGTGGTTTGGTCAATTAAAGACCACATAATAATGGTGTAAAACTACCTTTAATGTCAATTAAAGGCATAATATTATCATACTGTACTATTATTGTAAAGGTTCCGTAAGATTATCATACTGTATTATTATTGTAATAGTCCCATAAGATTATCGTACTATATTATTATTGTAATGGTCCCATAAGATTATCATACTGTATGATTATTGTACCTTTTCTATCTTTAGATACACCAAACTCACCATGTGTTACAACTGACTATAGTATTGAGTACAATAACATATATATGTTTGTACCTAGGAGCAATAGGTTGTACCATATAGCCTAGGTGTGTGGTAGGCTGTATTAATCTAGGTTTGTATAAATACTCTCTATGATACTCACAAAATAATGCAATCGCCTAACAATGGATTTCTCAGAGCATATCCCCATCATTAGGTGATGCACGACAATGTTTAACCATGTATCCTGACCTCTTGATGAGTTCACTTACTGGATCTAGTGGGGAGTTTATGGTATAGATTCCTTTGGATTTTATATATATATATAATCATACCATCTATAAGTAAAGGCAGTTTTACTTTTTTTTCTCTGTTACTTATCTCTTTTATTTCTTTTTCTTTACTTATTTCCTTAAGTAGCCCCACACATGTAATGCTAGATGGAAGAGAAATGGTGTGCAAGAGGGGGAAGATGGCTAAATTAAAACCTCCAGTGATCATCCCTCTGTATGAACATCACATTCAACAACCCTCCACACACACAAGCACCTTCAAAAGAGCCACAATTTATGTGAGTGTTCATACTACCTGGTTTTAACATTATGTCAAGAAAAGAAGCATAGAGGTAGGAAGAAAAGGCAGTCTTTCATTGCCTTACCCCACCCCTCCAGTAGGTAGAGTAGAGGGAGAATCTGTATGCCAGGGACAGGGCAAGTGAAGTGATTGTAAGACTTTGCATTGAAACTCAGGATTTCCCTGGCACACAGCATAGGACAAAATTTTGTCAGTGCTCACAGAGAGAACATTTAGACTGGCCAGCCAGAGAGTAATCCTCCACCAAAAAAAAAAAAAAAAAGCTCAAGTCCTGGCTAGCCCCGCAACTGGCTGATAAAAAGCAGCTTGGGGCTTGGACTAAATTCATAAGGCAGTTGAGCCATAAAGGCTAGGGACCTTGGGCAATTCCTGCAGCTGTACTGGCTCAGAGCCAGTAGACTTGGGATACACATGACCCAATGAGATATTAGCAGTGGCAGCCAAGCCAGTGCCTGTGTCACCTTGCCCAGTCCTCCAACTACAGGCAATGTGGCTCAGGGAGTCGTCTTCTACTTGGGGACAGGAAATAGAAAAGTTCAGAAAACTTTGTTTTGCAACTTGGCTACTAGCTAGCCACAGTAAAATAACGTACCAAGCAGGTTCTTAAAACCCTTGAGTCGAGACCTTAGTTCTTCCTCTGGGCCAGAAGGAGACATGCTGCCCTAAAGGGAAGGAGCAAGTCCTGGCAGGATTGCATACCTGCTGACTACTGACAAAGGAGCCCTTAGGCTTGGAATAAACATCAAAGGTAGCCAGACCACAGTCACCACTGAGTGATACTGGGCTGACTTCGTGTATAACCTGGTACTGGTGGCCACAAGGGAGTATGAACCTCACTCTCCCCCAACCCCAGCAGCCCAGCACAGGGAATGAGGAAAGAGTAAGAGGCTTTGCATGGTAATCTAAACGATATTTTTGTATCTTACCCAAGTCCACCAAAGAGGTACCACTAGGAGTCTGCAAGAGTCACAGCATTACTGAGCTTAGGTTACACCCAGTGCTGATATGGCTGCAGTGAGCAGAGACTGAGATCACAACATTTAATTGTCTTTGAATATCTGGAAAGCCTTCTCAAGATGGATGGGTTAAAACAAGCTGAGACTGCAAAGGTTAAAATAAATACCAAATCCTTCAATGCCCAGACATTGATGAAAACCCACAAGCATCCAGAAGACACAGAAAAAATGTGACCTCACCAAACAAACTAAATAAGGTACTGGTGGAAGAATCCTGGTTCTATCAAGATATGTGCCCTTTAAGAAAAAAAAATTCAAAATAGCTGTCCAGAAGACACTCAATAAACTTAAAAGCAACACAGAGAAGAAATTTAGAAAAGAAGCCTATGAGAGAAGTTTAATAATGAGATTAAAATAATTAAAAATGAAATTATGGAGCAGAAGAATTCAATTCACAAACTAAGAAATACATCTGAGTAGAATTGATCAAGCAAAAGAAAGAATTAGTGAGCTTGAAGACAAGCCATTTGAAAATGCACAGTCAGAAGAGAAAAATATAAACTAACAAAAGAATGATGTCCACCTACAAAATCTAGAAAATTGCTTCAAGAAGGAAAATCTAGGAGTTGGCCTTAAAGAAAAGGTAGATAGAGAGAGTGGAGTAGAAACTTTATTCAAAGAAATAAAAACAGAGAACTTTCCAAACCTAGAGGAATCATTTGAAGTTATGTGACTCACTGGTAACAGTAAGAACACAAATACAGAATACTCTGCTCTAATTATGGTGTATACAGCACTCATATCTTGAGTAGGGAGACTAAAAGGCAACTAAAAAAAAAACCTCTCAACTTTTTGCAAGATAATATAAAAATATATGGATGGAAATAACAAAAAGTAAAATCCTGGGGAGGGGAAGAGAGTCAAAGGGTGAAATTTCAGTTAGATTTATCTTTGCTTATTTATTTCTTTGTTTGTAAGTGGAACTGTCATATGTTCATGTAATTGGTTTTAAAATGTTTTTGGCAGCCCTTGTGGTAACCTCAAATCAAAAAACCTACAACAGATAGACAAAAAATAAAGAGCAAGAAATTAAAACATACTACCTGTGAAAATTACTTTCAAAAAAAGGAAGATAGGAAGCAAGAGAGGATCACAAATCAACCAAAAATCAAATAATAACATAACAGTAATAACATTAAATGTGAAAGGACTACACTCTCCAATCAAAAGACATAGAGTAGCTGAACTAACAAGAAAAACAAGAGTCAAGTGTATGTTGCCTGCAACTTCACCTATAACAACACATGTAGATTGAAAATAAACAGAAAAAGATATTTCATGCAAATGGAAACCAAAAGAACAGGAATAGGTGCACTTCTATTGGATAAAATAGTTCTTAGAAGAAATTGATTATGCAAATGATAAAAGTGTTAATTCAGCAAGAGGATATAACAACTGTAAATATCTATGTGCCCAATACTGGAACACTGAGATATATAAAGCAAATATTATCAGAGCTAAAGAGGGAGACCCCAATCATTGTAGATCACAACACTCCACTTTTATCATTGGACAGATCATCCACAAAAAACCAACACAGAAACAATGGACTAAACCTGTACTATAAACCAAATAGACCTAATAGATATTTACAGAATCTTTCATCCAAATGTTGCAGAATATATGTTCTTCTCTTCAGCTCATGGGCCATTGTAAAGCATAGTTCACATGTTAGACCACAAAAAAAGTCTGAGAAAATTCAAAAAAATTGAAACCATACTAAGTATTTTCTCTGACCACAATGGAATAAAACTAGAAATCAGAAACAAGAGAGGAATATTAGCCCTAGTCCTTTGAGCCACAGGCGCCACTCTGTTTTATTTCTAAGTATAAGATCTTTAAGTATAAGTACAAGATCATATCATCAGCAAAAAGAGAGGTGACCTCCTCTGCACCCATCTGTTTACTTATTTTTAATAATTTCAAGCTCTCTGCTTTACATCTCTGGATTCCTTTCTCACCAGAAGGAATAAAATTGTTAAAATAAAACAAACAAAAACCCCCAATAAAACAAACAAACAACAATAACAACAACAAAATCCTTGTGGAACTGAGCTTCAACTTCTCAGACAGTAAGTTTCCCAGCAGAATCAGTCTAAGGCTAGCATCTGCAATAGGGATAAATGAGACTTATGTGTGGACCATGTGATTTATAGAGAAATTTTTATCTGGACAAACTGACTCATACAAAAATATACCAAATCTCAGAAAAACCTTGAATTTAAGGCCAAGATATTCATAGATTACATCAAAGATATTTAAGTAAACCATTGTCTTCTCTCCGTTTTCTACTGTTCTTAACCCATAGTCTTTGAATTGTATGTTTTGGTAATCTAAAAAGTCTCTTTGAAATGTGCTCAATTTTCAATTTTGTGGGTATTGGCATTTAGGATTAACAAAATGGATATATGACCCCAAACAGCACACTACCCTTTTCTAAAAGAGTCAAATCCATTAGAGGTTGATCTTGTTGCATGTGGATCAATAGTTGTTTGATCTGAAGTATCTCTAAATTTCCTGAATTACCAGTTTTTAAAATTTTTTTAGGTAATAGCAAAATAATGCAGATGGGGCAGGGATTGCTTGGAGAAGAGTAGGCTTGAATTAGATCTATAATTGTCTTAATTCTCTGCTATGCACACCAACTACAGGCAGAGAGAAACATCTATCATTGGCTATAAAATTCCCAAGAGTCTTAACTTGGCCAAGAGTAACAGAAGTAGAAGCCTTCAAAATTATTATTGTGGAGAACATATGAGATGAAGCTAAGAGCTCATTGGCTGCCTTCTTAATTTTACACTCTTCCCTTTATCAGTTAGCCTCATCAAAATGTTATCACTGTTGGCTCCTATTTGCTGTTAAACAGTGTTTGATCCAAAGCTTTGAAAGCTGTTTTCTGGGAGAAATTAAAGATCTCTGAATGAATCAGCATTATATAGTAGTTATTTTCTGACTTCAATTACTACAATAATTTGTATTTATCTATCTATTTATTTATTGAATTATTGTTAATATCTATCTATCTATTTATTTATTTAATTATTTTGAGACAGAGTCTCACTTTGTTACCCTGGGTAGATTGCTATGGTGTCATCATAGCTCACAACAACCTTAAACTCTTAGTCTCAAGTGATTCTCTTGCCTCAGCCTCCTAAGGAGCTAGAACTATGGGCATGTGCCACCATGCTTGGCTAATTTTTCTATTTTTAGTAGACACAAGCTCTTGCTTTTGCTCAAGCTTTTCTCCAACTCCTGGCCTCAAGCAATCCTCCTCCTCTGCCTCCCAAAGTGCTCGGATTACAGGTGTAAACCACCATGTCCAGAAGTATTTATTATATTTTAGATACAATTTGTATTTAATATTATAAATACTGTGATGAATTGATCTAAAGAAGTTTTCTAGGTGTTTAAGAAGATTTATTAACTAATGTAAGCCTAGGTTGTTACAAAATGGACCTTTTCTTTTGCTTTTACTTCGTTTCAGAATTTTAGTAACACTTCATTTCCTCTTTTATATCAAAAGAGGTAAAGACTCTCTTGGGTCTTTTGGGTAAGATTTTTATGTTTTTAATCTGATCATGAAACTAAAGGAGAGAGAATGGAATATAAAATAGAGATTAAAAATAAGGAATATTGAGGGGAAAGTTACTCTGGGAGACAAATTTTAGAAAAGAGCATATGATGGGGGGGGGGGATGAAGCACACTAAATGTTAATAAATAGTATTTTCAAATAGGAAAAATCAGTTGAAATGACAAGTCAAAAAGCAAGACCTAGTAAACTATTTTATGTTGCAAGTTCTCTAGGGAACAACATGAAAAATAAGCAATTGGCATTAAAGTGCCTTTTTCTTCACCAGAAACTAAAGGTTCCCATTAAGACAACACACACTAAAAATCCGCATTTCTTTATAGTAACAACAATATGAAAGAAACTCACAACCTGATTTACTATAACTACCACCAAAATATACCTAGAAATAAATTAACCAAGGAGATGAAATTGAAGAATATAAAAATATTGATGAAAGGAATAAAAGACACAAATGAATGGAAAACTGTCCCATGTTCATGTGTTAGTGGAATTAATACTGTTAAAATCTCTGTACTACCCAAAGCTATCTACAGATCAAATGCAATTCCAATCAACATTCCAACAATATTTTTCACAGAAATAGAAAAAAGATTTCTAAAAATTATATAGAACCACAAGAGTCCAAAAAGACTAAAAACAGAGGCATCACACAACCTGACTTCAAAATATCCTACAAAGCATGGTATTTGCATAAACATAGACACGTAGACCAATGGAACAGAATAGAGCCCATAAATCAATCAACTAATTCACTGTCAACTGATTTTCAGTAAAGATGCTGACAACACACAATGAGGGATGGACAATCTCTTCAATAAATGGTATTGGGACAAGTGCATATCTACAGGCAGAATTAAACATTTGTCTGATATTATACACACAAATAAACTTAATTAAAGACTTAAGTAAAGATATGAAACCATAAAACTACTAAAAGAAAACATGAAGGAAAAGCCCTATTACATTTGTCTGGGCAATAATTTTTTAGATATGAGTCTCAAGAAGCACAAACAACAGGAGCAAAAATAGGTGAATAAAAGTATATCAAGGTAAAATCTTGTTTTTGGTGGAAACAATAAAGTAATAAGACCACCTGTTGTATTGGAGAAATTATTTTTTAAACCATACATCGGATGAAAGGTTAATATCCAAAACGTATAAGGAATTTACATAACTCCATAACAAGAAAACAAATTTTTCATTTAAAATGGTCAAAGGTAAATTCCCAGATATTTCATCTTCGTTGGCACTACTGTAAAAGGAATAGAGTCCTTGAATGTTTTTTCAGCTTGACTGTTATTTGTATATGTAAAAGCTAACACAATAATTAAATAAATGAGGTGAGGGATATATTAACCAGTACCACGTAAGCATTCCAAATTGTATATGAAATCAGCACATTGTACCCCATAAATGCATTAATGTATACATGATTTACCTCTTTATGATTTAATTAAAAAA
>CAUYRH010025668.1:0-16681 GCA_963574655.1 Perodicticus potto
TCCTGGGATAAAGCCCGCTTGGTCATGGTGTATAATTTGTTTGATGTGTTGCTGGATTCTGTTTGTTAGGATCTTATTGAATATTTTTGCATCAATATTCATTAGTGATATTGGTCTGTAGTTTTCTTTTCTTGTTGGGTCTTTTCCTGGTTTAGAGATCAAGGGGACATTCACTTCATAGAATGTGTTGGGTAGTATTCCATCTTTTTCTATATTTTGGAAATGGTTGAATAATATAGGTACTAGTTCCTCTTTAAAGGTTTGGTAGAATTCTGACGTGAAACTATCTGGTCCTGGGCTTTTCTTTTTAGGGAGATTTTGTATAGTTGATGCTATTTCAGAACTTGATATTGGCCTGTTCAACATTTCCACTTCATTCTGGGTAAGTTTAGGAAGGTGGTGTGCTTCCAAATATTGGTCAATTTCCTTCAGATTTTCATATTTCTGAGAGTAAAGTTTCTTGTAATATTCGTTAAGGATTTTTTTCTGAGGCATCTGTTGTTATTTCGTCCTTACCATTTCTGATTGATGAAATTAGAGATTTACCCTTTTTTTCTTGATTTGAGTAGCCAAAGGTTTATCTATTTTATTGACCTTTTCAAAGAACCAACTTTCTGATTTATTGATCTGTTGTATAATTCTTTTGTTTTCAATTTCATTTAATTCTGCCCTGATTTTGGTTATTTTCTTTTCTCCTTCTGGGTTTGGGGTTGGAATGTTCTTCCTTTTCCAGTTGCTTGAGATGTCCCATTAAGTTGTTAACTTCCTCTCTTTCTATTCTCTTGAGGAAGGCTTGCAGTGCTATAAATTTCCCTCTTAGGACTGCCTTTGCAGTACTCCAGAGGTTGTGATAATTTGTGTCTTTATTGTCGTTTTGTTCCAAAAATTTAGTGATTTCCTTCTTAATCTCGTCTATGACCCATCTATCATTCAGCATAAGGTTATTTAGCTTCCATGTTTTTGTTTGAGTATACAAATTCCTGTTATTGTTGAGTGTAACTTTTATTCCATGGTGGTCCGAGAAGATGCAAGGAATAATTTCTATTCTTTTCAATTTGCTGAGGTTAGACTTGTGACCTAAGATGTGATCAGTTTTGGAGTATGTTCCATGGACTGATAAGAAGAATGTGTATTTAATTTTATTAGGATGAAATGTTCTGTAGATGTCTGTTAAATCAAGATGTTGAATGGTTAAATTTAAATCTAAAATTTCTTTACTTAGCTTCTTTTTGGAGGATCTATCCAACACTGCTAAAGTAGTATTAAAATCTCCAACTACTATGGAGCTGGAGGAAATCAAGTTACTCATGTCTATTAGAGTTTTTCTTATAAATTGAGGGGCATTCTATTTGGGTGCATAAATATTAATAATTGAAATCTCATCATATTGAGTATTACCTTCAACAAATATGAAATGTCCGTCCTATCCTTACTTACTTTGGTTGGTTTAAAACCTATTGTATCTGCAAATAAGATTGCAACACCTGCTTTTTTTCTGTTTTCCATTTGCCTGGAATATAGATGACCATCCCTTCACCTTGAGTCTATATTTATCTTTTCAGGTGAGGTGAGACTTTTGTATGCAGCAGATATCTGGCCTGAGTTTTTGTATCCAGTCAGCCAACCTGTGCCTCTTTAGAGGACAATTTAAACCATTCACATTAATTGAAAATATTGATACATCTTGAGAAAATCTAGTGGACATTTTTAATCCTTGCGTCACTGTGGAAGTTGGACTTTGATAAAAAGTTTCTGGATGAGTTTACTTTTGCGTTGGAGGATTTTGCTGGTCATTGTGGAGAATAGGTCTGAGAATATCCTGGAGAGCTGGTTTAGTTATGGCAAATTTCTTCAACATGTGGACGTCATTAAAGTATTTAATTTCTCCATCTTAAATGAAACTCAGTTTAGCTGGATACAAGTTCCTGGGTTGAAAGTTAGTTTGTTTTAGGAGTTTAAAAGTCGATGATCATTCTCTTCTCCCTTGAAAGGTTTGATCAGAGAGATCTTCTGTTATTCTAATATTCTTCCCCTTGTAGGTTATAGATTTCTTGCATCTGGTTGCATTCAAAATTTTCTCCTTCATATTAACTTTAGTGAAATTAAGTATGATGTGCCTGGGGGATGTTTTATTCAGGTTGAGTAGTGCTGGGGTTCTGAACCTATCTGCTATCTGAATTTCAGAATCTCTTGGCAAGTCTGGAAAATTCTTTTTTGTAATCTCATGAAGAAGAGACTCTGTGCCTTGTGACGCCACTTCATCATTTTCAGGTATCCCTATAAGGTGAATATTCGTTTTCTTCAAGTTATCCCAGAGCTGTCTGAGAGAATGATTTGTTTTTGCCTTCCATTTCTCTTCCTCTTTGTAGGTTTGGGAGCATTCGAAAGCTTTGTCTTCCATGTCAGAAATCCTTTCTTCTGCTTGCTCCATTCTGTTGCTGAGGGATTCTACTGTGTTTCTCAGATCTTTGAGGGCAGCAACTTCTTGTCTCAATGTGTTAAAATCTTTGGTCATTTGGTCTTTGAATTCCTTGACTTCTTGAGACAATTTTTGAAATGCACCCTGAATTTCTAAATCCAACTTTCCCTCTATTTTATTAATCTTGTTTGCAATCCAAGCTCTGAATTCGATTTCTGACATCTCAGCCATCTGTTTATGCATAGAATCATCATTTGTGTCTGCCAAATTGTTCCTTGGGGAGGTTGATCTACTCTGGTTGTTCATGTTTCCAGAGATTTTCTGTTGATTCTGCCCCATGACTAATTTTACACCGTTTGGCTGGATAAGTAGATAAGGACAATTTGGGCTGGGGTTCTAGGAGTAGTGATTGATCAGTCCTTTGCTTGAAAGCTGGGACTGGTGTCTGTACCTTTTCCCCTAGAGTTTTGCCAAGGACCCGTACAGTGCTACTGCTTGCAAAAGTGGGGACCTTCTTGGTGTGGTGTGGTTAAGTGGCTCTGTCTTATTGTCAGCCAGTCTTTGTCTTACCCCAGAGAATCAGTTACTCTGGATTGAAATCTGAGCTGTGAAGAAATACCAGCAGTTGAGTCACCCCGCCCCCCACAGGCAATAATTGGAAAAGCAAAATCAAACCTTCCTACTACCACACACCCAGGGTACCACGTTGGAAAGTCCTCGGGTGATTGGCCCAGTTGAAGAGGTCCCAATCAATTGTCCCAGCCATCCTCAGCCTCAAATGGAAGAGTTAAAAAGTCTCTGGCAACTAGATAGCAGGGATCTGCTAGAAGCTCAAGTATAACTCGCTCTGGTGCTCTGTGAGCTCAGGAGGGCTCCCCCCAGCAAGTAGATTAGTCTGGGAAGGTTGATGCCTCCTTCCCCACATTGCCCCTCTGTCACACCCAGTCGGTGGTAATCCTGCAGGGCTGTGATCCAGTTTCTTCTAATAAGCAGATGCTCCAGAGGTTTGTGCCTGCCTGGGTCACAGTGAGGTTACAGCCAGTCCACCACTCCCTGTCACTGTTTGGCAGGGGGAGGTGAGGCCTGACAACCTGGGTACTTGATAGGGGCTGGGGCAATTCACTCAGTTCTGGTCCTGTCCCTGATTGATGTTGCTGATAGAACAGAACAAGTTCATAGAATTTGTTTCTGTCACAGCTTTTTTCCCCTGATCAGACGTTGGCCTGCAAATAGGTCTGACTCAGTCTGTGAGTTCCAGCCCTTTGTCTCAGCTTTCATCCCCCGAGGGCCAGGTGCATCTGAAATTAATCAAAGCAGCCTTCACCCTGCGAGTTGGCTGACTCTACACATATTCTGATCCCTGTGCTCCTTCCCGGCAGGTACTGCCTCAGGCATATCCTTCACGTGCCTTGGTTGTTGGTCTGTTCTGCTGGTGGCTGCCTCTGGAGAAGCTGTCCGCTTCCCCTGGCCGCCCAGAGAGACTGGGAGTGTCTCTTCAAAACATCCCCAGGGGTGCGAGCCCTCCTGCCATTGTTCCCGCTGCAGCTGCCATGTCATGCCTCAGGGGACCTTCTTTCCAGCTTGGCCTCCTCTTGGCTCACTTCCCTCTCACCACTCCTGAGCTGGAAAATTAGCACAGATCAGCAACAGTCCATACCCCATCCACAACCCTTGAGAAAATGATCAAGAATTTGGGCTCTGTGGGGGACAGGCCTCCAGACCTCAGGGTGAGAGTGGAGGGGGAATGCCAGGATCTCAAACTTGCAGGTAGAGAATATATACAGTTTTATACAGTTTTATGCCTGGCAGGCAAGTGCCGTGGCACCCTAGTAGGGGAAGGAGGTCTTGTTTTTAGAGGGTTTCTGTCATGGGGTAGAGGGGGAGGACATCTGAACTCTGCTCGCTTGTTTGTATGGAGGTATGGAGTATACTGCAAGCCACTCTTATGGGAGAGAGGACTCCCATCTGCTTGGTGATGTGCTCTGTACCTTTTTGTTTGTGTCCTTAGGGTTGCAGGTCGCCCCAGCAGGGTCGATGTGCGTTCTTCAACTTTCTCTTTTGGCTCAGATCCAAACCATCGGCTTTCTTGCTAAGTTTCTGTCTTTTAACTCTCTTTCTGGACATGAGCCTCTGCGGAAAACTGGCTACAGACCTCCATCTTGGCTCCTCCATTGCAAAACCCACTTTTCATGCACACACATTTCCCTGTGTTCTCAAGTGCCTTTCAGTCCCCCCAACCCAAGGACTATGTTGAAAGCGGCTGCTTAGCTATCACCACATGTACAGATACATTTATTATATTAAAATCTTAATTATATCCTGATCTCTGTAAAGTGTTGGATTTATAATTCACTGCAGAATTCTACAGGAATAAATAAACTGGAAATCATATTCTTCCTTTCATCTGTGACATGAAATATTCACTTATAGCACATGAAATGGTAGTTGTGGAAGTAAAAATAAGCCCCTGGTTCGGTGCCAGTAGCACTGTGGTTACAGCGCCAGCCACATACACCGAGGCTGGCAGGTTCGAACCTGGCCCAGGCAAGCTAAACAACAATGACAACTGCAACAAAAAATAGCCAGATGTTGATGGTGGGCACCTGTAGTGTATTCTTAAGAGAATCGCTTAAGCCAAGAGTTTGACGTTGCTGTGAGCTGTGATGCCATGGCACTCTACCGAGAGCAACAAAGTGAGACTCTGTCTCAAAAAAATAAATAAATAAAATAAAAAGAAATTGAAATAAGCCTCTTCTGGGAGAGCAAGAAGGATGCTGTCTGTTACACAGCTGAACCACCTGGCCTGGGAAACAGGGCAGCAACTTAATTGAACAATTGGTTCAGCAACTGGTGGAGTTTTACATTTTCTGAACAAGACCAACAATTATCATAAAAACAGAACATACCATGTTTCTTCCAGTTAAAGAATACACAGCAATTTGGGAATGGAATCTATTGTGTGCAGAGCTCAGAGAAAAGATAAAAATCCAAATTCTGGCTGATCTGTGGGCATTCAGTTCATTTTCTTACAAGGATCCTCCTTGTGGAGATTCATCATGGCTTAGTTTGCTTTATTTCCATGCCACTTAGGGAATTTGAGGTGATATCTTTGGTTCTAATACCCTCTGTCCAAGTTATCCCTTGTTGTATGTGCTATGCCTATTTTTGGGCATCCTCTCGGCTATCCCACCTGGACGCTGCTAACCAAAGATACAGGCGAGATCTTGCCTGCAGATCTGGCATGATGTGGAGGTGGATGAACAGATTATGTAGCAGGCAGTGCTTTGGGAGACCAACAATTGAAATCCCAAGTGTTCCTAAGTCTGGGATAGTTAGCACTATCACCTGTGGCTGGCAGCTCAATTAGCATTTATTATAGAAAACCACTTACCAATCATCTACAATTTATTGTAGGTGTATATAACTACTTAGATTAAGAAGAAGCAGGCTGAACCCAATTCATCTCAAAAAATGCTCTGTTGAACTCAGTTATAGACAGAGCCACGTTATGCAATCAGGAGACAGCAGATGTTTTGTTTGTTGTCAATGACAAAATAGAATCTTGCCCACTGATGGTTTGTATGTGCCATCACATTCAAACACAAATAATGACAGCCAATGTTTATCGAATGTTTATATGCTTGGCATTAGCTAATGCTTTACAAATACTTATTTAATTCTATACTCTATAACAAACTTTCAAAATGGATACTAACATTATCCTCACTTCACAAATGAAAAATTGAGTTAAAGTGGTAAAATAATCTGCATAAAGCTAGGTAATCATAAAGCAGGGATTTGAATTCAACCCTGGAGCTCAAGTATAATCCATCACCGTTGCTGTCTTCTAGCTAATATCAATCCCTGTAGCTCACTGTTTTGCCTGAAATGATTTGCTCCATGCCATTACAGTGCTGAGCTCAAGACACCATGGTCGTGGGTGCAACCCCCTGTAGGTTAGTGTCATTCGTTCCCACAGCTGGCCACCTGCTTGCCTCAAGGAGCTAAAGTGACAGGATGGGATGAATCAATATGACTCCATTTCCATTACTGGAAAAACTCAAATGTTGTGCTCAATGAGAATCTGTGGGGTCACCTTTATCTTTGTAGAAATTTGCTAATTCCAAAATGGAGCCATCAGATAAGACCTCTTCAGCTCAGTTTCTTTTACCTACTGGAACAAGGCAGGAATCACAAAGGGGACACCGGGAGATGAGACAGCCATGCGATGCAAACCACGATTCTAGTTGAGAGAAGGGCTCAGATGGAGAAAATAGTGAGATTGGGTGAGGGGGCTAATAAAATGCCTGACATTACGGTCTTAAGGGGTGATGGTTTAAGACTCTTCTGGCTTTTTCTGCTCAAGTGAAAATCTGAGTGAAGGATGAAAGCAAGAGAAAGGCAGATGCCAAGAACCACCCTTGCTTGGAACAGCAAGGCGCGAGATGGCTTCCTCTGCAGGGACCTGCCCCTCCACATGTGCTGGAAAAGCGCCCCAAGATCCCTCTCTGCTTAGAGGGACAACCAAAAAGGGGCTGAGGGGAGTGTGCCAGGCCATTTTTCCAAACTCAGCAGCCAGGCGAGTCACTTTCTCAGGGTCTGGGCAGGGGTGAGGAGGGGTGAGCCACCAGCAGTGTTAGTGCCATTGATGTTCTTCTTTGCTGAAAACAAGGGAACATGGAGTAAGTACCGATGGCCATCTCCACTCACGCCAGGTCATTTTGTACTGCATATGGTGACACATGCAGTCAAATAGTAGAGAAGGGATTGCTGGTGTGATAAGATACAACACAGCAATGCACAGGACAGAAACTCATCTTGGAGAGCTGGCAGGGCACAGAGCCCCTTGATGCCCAATGTAGGGCTGGTAAGAGGGAGAGGAGACCCAGAAGTGACCCTCTCAGGGAAAACTAGCTATTGTCTCAGACCACTGCACCTTCCTATCTATGGTCTGCTACTTCCTTGGAGGGAGGCCATAGATAGGAAGGTGCAGTGGTCTGAGACAATAGCTTGGTAGAAGGAAATAGCACATATTTTCCTCTCCTTTCCAATTGCTGGAAACTGTAGCACTACAAGAAGATTTTAAAATAAGACAGTGAATCAATTATACAATGGAAGACAAGACATTAAAAAATAATGAATGTTCCTGTGAGCATTAGATTGACTGGAATTGACGATCCAATTGAGATTCTGAAGAAGCTGTGCCAAGAGGACACTCTAGTTCTTCTGCCTGGTGCCTGAGGAAGGGACAGGTGCAGGCTGGGAACCTGGGGAATTTGGGGTTTCCTGTGAAAATACTGCCAATTTTTCTAGCTGTTATTTGTAAACTTTTATTACATTCATTTCTCAAAACTTCTGTGCTAATGTTGTCTAGCTGGGGGTGAGAATTGCCATACCCCATGACACCATTTACTTGTGTTATTATTATTACTATTATTCAAAAAGAGATAAGAGCAAGTCTGTTCAAGTTTCTGATGTGACTTGGAAGAAGGAAAATACTTTCACATGAGGCTTCCATAAGGTAGCGTATGAAAATACTTTGTAAATTCTAAGCACAAATGTCAAAGGATTTGGCGTGAAACGTTTCTTTGGGGTGACTCTTTTTGACTCTCATAGCTTGCCTGTTACTATAGATGTGACTCCTTACTTAGGCCTTCCTTTTAGGTCTCATATAAGGATAATGACAATTGTCTTTCTTTTCATCTTTTTCTCAAATAATGTCTTCTTTCCCCTGAAATATATGTGAGAAAGTTGTAGCTAGCGAGTCCTCAGTGGGCTATGTGAGTCCCATTCGAGCCCAATTCCTTTACATGGCACAGGACTTTCTTGGAGGGAGATGACCTGTGATTTCATCTGTCACTTCTTGTTTGGCATTGTGGGCACAGAAATGTGTGTCACACCAGCCCTACCTTCTACTCACAGTTTTCCTTTTAGGGGAGTTGGTGGAATATCTAACATTGGTGGAAGAGATTTCCCATGGTGTAGACTCCTTGTTCCCAGCACGAAACCTGCCAAAATGGGCAACAGTGAGAAGGCAGCAGCAGTGAGCTGGGTGTGGCCCAGGACATGGGAGGGGGCTAGTACGGCCAGTCAGCCTGGTCCTGAGACCTGGGTCCGTGGAGCCGTCTAGTTAAGGAACTGGGCATTTTAGTTACATGTCAGCTCTTAGTTTTGCACAGGTGATGTGTTCTTAGTCCTGCTTTTGTTAATAATATTTGTTGAGTTTATAAAACATTTGTCCTTATTTTGTTGGATCCTCTTGATGACCCTAGGATATATCTATTATCTTTTTACTGGGTAGGGGAAGAGAATCCAAGTTCAATGAATTAAACAATCTAAAGCCATGCAAACCAGTGAGTGAGAAAAACAGAACTGGAATTCAGGTTTTCTGGTTCTAAATTCTGCCTTTTATCTGTGAAAAGTACCCTCTTCCTTACTATGGTGATTTTAGGTAGACAGAAGTTCTAGGTCAGGTTCAATTTCTAAGAACAGATAACGAATATTTTGGGGGCAAACAGGTGTGGCAGGCAGGTGTGCCAGGCATGGTGCTGTGTGGTTTCCCTGCTTTATACTATTGAGTCCCTGAGTACACCGGATGAGTCATGCACTTCTGTTAACCCCATTTTACAGATGAGAATGCAAATAACTAACTGAAGTCACATGGCTTGTCAGTGGCAAAGCTGGCACTCAGATCCCGGTCTTGGACGCTGAAGCTCTCTTCTTAACTATGGCATTATGTTGCCTCCCTAAGATCTGGTTTAATCTTGATGACATTGAGAGTCGCCTTTGAAACCAGTAAGTGAGAAATTGGAGGGAGAAGTCCCATAGGTGTTTGAAAACACAGTAATGGATCCTTAAAGAACTTGTGGCAGGCAGGACTCTCTTGCGCGCACGCATGTAACTTGATCTGCTGATGCAGGAAAGTATGTGATGTGCTGTCCTGGGGTGAAGCCCAGGAGCTCGGAAAGGCTTCCAGCTTTTACCGTTTGTCCTTTTAAAGGCAATTAGAAGACAGAAAGGCTGCATAGGAAACTTTAAGCTCATGAGCTGATTTTAAAATGTCCAAGGACGAGCTGCCATGTTTGAAAGTAATTCAAGACCTCTGATTAGCTTGTTCTTCATGTAGTGGAAGTAGCAGTTCTAGGGAAAATAACCCTCAGTATTTGATATTTTTTAGGATTAGAACCTTTTAGCTATTATCTTGAATTTTATCTGGAGTTTGTGTGATTTTTAAAAGTGAAGTTGCTTCCTTTGCTCCAGATCTAGTCTCATTATCATAGCAACCAAGAACTCCAGCAGAAAAGTATTTTCTTGCTGTCTTAGCAATGGCACTTGCTTTGGGAAGTGTCTAGGGACCCTCAATGACAGTACACCTGGGAATGAACAGGTGATTTACTGTTTTGTTTGCCAACTTGAAAATGCTGAGAAAGTGCAAATTCCACAATTTGGTTCAGTCTGGCCTCTGCCCTTGCGGATTCCTGATATTAGTGTGTTGTGATACACTTGTTTGCCCAAAATTGATATTAGGGTTACCTTTTGAGAGTAAAAGGTAGGAAAAGCCTTTTGCTTTAGCAAATTGTGAAATACAAGTTCCTGTTTGAAGGGTTGACTATGTGATTATTGTGCAAGTCAGGGTAGTTTTGGGAATAGGGCACCAGGCCTAGTTATACCAGGACAACAGCCTATATCACAATTGTCCCAGAAAAAAGGGACCTATGGTAATCCTGCATATCCTGCACTTCCTGAGTATACTTTGCAAGGAAGAAGTTTCTCTATACCACATGCCAGATATTGTCAATTATTTACCCCCCCTCCTTTTTAGAGTGAGCCACACACTTATCTAGAGATCATATAGTCCAGTGTTTTTTAGCCTTTATTATCTCACCAACTCTTGAACCTGTAGTTAAACTTCCATGCCACACTTAAATTATGATGATAAAAAATATATATTTGCTGTGCTTTGAACTTCTTTCAAAAATAATTTAATTAATGATCTTTAAAAATGTTTGCAGCATACCTAAGATCCTCTCATGGCACACCAGTTGAAAATCACTGATATAGAAATGCCATTCACTATTTTATTTCTCTGACATCCTTGTTAGGCTGTTCTGACTTGAGCAGTTCATTTTCTTGACACAAAATGCAGAGGACCAATCACCTTGGCCATGCTGCCTAGGCAGCGAGATCCAGCAGGTAGTATGCTGGACCAGCTCAACTGAGTCAGCCATCGTGGCTTGACCCTTGTCACTGCTTCTTTTCAACTGGGCAAACTTACAGAAGTTCCTTTTCTCCTTCAAACCTCCGTTTTCTGTCCAGTGGAACGGGAGTGATGATAATACCTACTCAATCTGTCTTCGTTGTGAGGACCCATGAGTAGAGGGCATGACACGTGGTACAGAACTATACAAATGTTAGCTACTCAATTTTTATTGCCTTTACTGTTGACTGGTGGAGGAATATCAGGCAAGTGTTTTCACTGTTCTAAGCCTCTCTTTTCCTTATCCAGAAAAACAGCAGAATTATATCTGCTTCTCCAAGGGACTAATTAAATAGGCAGAGCGCCTACTCTAAACAAACATGAATTAGCTTCTTTTTAAATCAGGCTGTCTCTGAAACTTCACAGCTTCCTTACACTGCATTGTTTTTCTTAACATGGTTGTCAGCATGGGGAGGGGGGTGACCTATTGTTGTTGCCGACTTAAATGTCCCCACTTCGGAACAACCGGTGTTGGTGAGCCTTGCAGACCACACGAGCAGCTCCGAGGCAGCAGTGAGGATGTTGACTGGTACAGAAGCTGGGAGGATTCAGGGGACAGGCTCAGGAGTGACAGACTGTGAGCCTGCCAAGAAACGGCACAGGGAGCTCCTTCCCTCACACGGCTAAAAATACTGCTGGGAAAGTAATTTCTCTGCTCCTATTTTAGAAACCAGAGACAGAGCCGCCATATTTATGTTTGGTTCCTGGTCAGCCTTCTGGTTTCAGTTTTAAAATTTGAGAGAGAGATTTTTTTTTTGAGAGGAGGGTCAGCTAAAACAGTCTGTAGAGTTTGATGACCAAAATTTGAAAATATTGTTAAGGAAGATGTGTGTTGGGTATTATTTATGTAATTACTAGCGATTTTTAAAATGGCTTTATTAGAGATAATCAGGTGTCATAGTGATAAAATACTTCCACCTGTTTACCTGCCCATGTAAGTTCATGATTTTATATGTATCTATATATTTAAATATATATGTCTTTTTATTAAAAAAGGTATATTATTTAAGGTATATTCCTAAAAACATCTTTTCTTCTTTCTTTTCTTCTTAATCTTCTCTTTCCTTCTTCTTTTCCTTTTTTCTTTTCTGAGTCTTCTGTCTTATCCCTTCCCCCCACCCTTCCTTTCTCTCTCAGCCACTGCTTCATCCTGTGCCAGAGACCTGCTCTGTCTGTGGGTAACAGTCTGTATGTCTGTAATGGCTTCTGTCTTTGCTTCAGCATTTCATTATGTACTTTTGTTCCCTCACTTGCTTTCACAAACATTTACTAAGTAGCTATTAGCGCAAAGCACTGTATCTGGTATTTGGAGAGGAGTGGGGAAAATACAAAGATGAATAGCTCACAGTTTCTGCTTTCAAACGATCTTGTAATATAGTTGGGGAGACTTAAGTTCAAAATCAAAACCACAAGGAAATGCTCTGGGAGTGGGGGAGAGTATTGCACATGGAAGCAGGCCAATTGACCAAAATTCAACTTGCCAATATCATGTCACCAAATGACCCATATGTTGCCAAGCCAATTCATTGAAAATTAATTTGTCATTGGCCCAAAGCTGCTGAGTATTGATGTAGAGATAATTTTCCTGAAGGTTCTAAATGGCAACCTTAGTTAGGAGAGGGGCCACTTTTAAGTTCCAGCCCAGGGACTTGGCATCTATAGCTCAGTGGGGAGGGTGCCAGCCACATATACAGGGGCTGGCAGGTTTGAACCAGCCTGGGCCTCCCAAACAACAATGACAACTAAAAAAAAAATTATCTGAGCATTGTGGCAGGCACCTGTAGTCCTAGCTACTTGGGAGGCTGAGGCAAGAGTATCACTTAAGCCAAAGAGTTTGAGGATGCTGTGAACTGTGATGCCACAGCACTCTACTGAGGGTGACATAGTGAGACTCTGTCTAAAAACAACAAACTAGAAAAAGTTTCAGCCCAGGGATACATCTATGGTTGAGAATCCTCTTGAATCTGGCCATAGGAGAGCATTGTGTACACAAAGTTGCAGTAACCAGAAGGGTTGTTTGCTTAAATAGCAGAGATTACATTAAAAAAAAATCATATTCCTGATGTATCAGTCATGGTTGCAGCAGGAAACAGATGGCATCCTAAAACATGGAAAAGTGAAAAGACTTTAGTGAAGGGGCTCTTTTCAAGGCACAGGCAGGATTAGGAAAACCATCAAGGGATAGTGCAGTCCCTGCGAGTAACAAGAGCAGGGAGCTATGGCTACTGGAACCTGGGAAGGGGGGGCTCTACCGAGGGGCCACCAGACTGGAAGCAGCATCTATGGCATTTCTCACCTCTTGCAGGTGCCTCTCATTGGCTAAGCCCAACTGTAAACTGATAAAAGAACACTCAGGCATAAAGAAGGGGGAGAGAGTGGATCTAGAGGGCATTCGCCATATCAAATTATGATTCAATAACATGGCACCAACTTACATTTTGTTCAGTCAAAGAAGAAAATGATTGTCATTCATTTCAGACTTAGAGATCAGTATTATTCCAAAATTTTCAATTAAAGGTTGAAATGTACAAGTGCCTGATAAAGTTCTTTTTAGCAAGGTGAATCCTCATTAATTTACTCTGTAGGTGGTTATTGCAAATAATTTTGGAGTATATCTTTTTTAGAAAAGTCTTTTGAATGAAAATCCATAGTATGCTTAAGGGAAGAGGATTTTTAGAGAGTATAACAAGATCTTCTGTTTGGTTTAACAAGGCAACAACACTTCAGAGTTCTTGGAGTATGGTGGATTTTGAGAGGGTGGGGCACACGTGACCAAGGCTAGAAGCTTACTGACTTGATTCTGGAGGATGCTGTTTTAGCATCTGAGTCTGAAGTTAGAAAACTGGCTCCCAAGGAGATAGGGATCTGGTGTAGCAATAAACAATTGTGGTCACTAGACTGTGCAGGACCAATGTTCAACAGCAACACCATGTGATGGGGAGAAAGCTTTGGTACTAGAGGCAGTTACATTTCTCACTTTACAATCTGAATTTACTTCATTTGGATTAAGTAATCCCTGAGGTTCCGGGATACTCAAGGAAGAGGGTGGCCTCAAGAGGGAGAGCACAGAGTTCCTACTAATAAAGACAGATGGGATGCTGAGGAATAAATTAGAGTAATACATAAGATGTGAGTTGATTTGTGCTTAAGTTGGTAAAGTAGATCATATTTGCTACAAGAGAATGTTTTGATGAACACAGGTCTGCTCACTGCTGACTAAATATTCCAAGTGTCTTTTTTTAGGCAGAGGCAGGAGCAATAGTTGAAGTGGGAAGAAGAAGGAACAAAACTAATTTGGGTTAGAATTGCACTACTTATATTTTTCCACATTCACAGTTTCATCCCAACACCATTCTGGCTTCAATTTGTAGGTATATGAAGGAGATGAGGACATGGGGTAATTTGGGGCTATTAAAGTTGACCAATTTTAAACTTAACAAAGAAAACAGTTATTAACCTTAAACAGCAAGATCCAGAGAATGTGATTAGTAGAGAGTTTATTTGATACAAATCTTGAGTAGGGCAACTAGGAAAACAACAACTCCAAGTGAAAGGTGTTGGTATTCCAAAACGGAGAAGTTAAAGTTTCACTTAAATAGGCAGAGAAGAGAAGTTCTAGCAGGATTACAGTATTTTCCATGTAAGACAGTGCATACACCACAGTGACTTGATGGTTACAAATTGCTACATTCCAGGGAAGATTACTTTATTACTCTGTGAGGAGGGACAATGATCTAAGGGGGTATAATGTCTTGGTTTTCCCAATTATTTACAGGGAAAAAAGGTGGAAGTTGCAGTTGTATGCCACATGAGTCAGGCTGCATGGCTGTATTCCTCTCAAGGCTCGGAATGATTTAAAGTTCCAATAATTTTAAATTTGAATTATTTAATCTCATAAGCAAAATGGAATTCCATGACATTCTACAGTAATTTCTAATGTCAGTCAGGTGTACCAACTTTAAGCTCTGAAAAGGAGATATGAAGAAGGGTGTTAGATTTGAGTTATGTTTAAGAGAAAACATCACAAATGTAACTTGTTTATTAATCAGTATGAACTTGGTGGGATACAATTTTCTTTTTTTCCAGTCACTGTTATGTGCTGTGTTTTCTTGTGTCCAGCCAGTAGACCTGGGTGCATGGGGCCCAGTGAGGCACCATAGGCACCAGACAGGTGATTATGTCATCCCTCTTCCAACTGTAGACAGTGCATCTCAAAAAGAGTCTTCTACTTAGGCAAAGGAAAGGGAAGAGTTCAGAGGACTATGTTTTGCAACTTTGGTACCAGCTCAATCACAGTGAAATAAAGTACCAAGCAGATTCCTGTAGCTCCTGAAAGTCTAGGTCTTTGTTTCTGGCTGGCATTTCTGAACCCACTCTGGGCCAGAAGGAAACATGCTATTCTGAAGGGAAGCCAAGATTCACTAGTTACTGATTAAAGAGTGCTTTGGCTTTAAATAAACATCAAAGCTTGAGTATGATCCCTAGAAAAATACCCACACCAAGATACAATGGGCTTTGGGTGAAATTGGACTGGCTTCAAGTACGATCTGGCAGTGGTGGCCACAATGGAGTGCTCACATTACTCTTTCCCCAAGTGCAACAACCCAGCACAAACAATGAGAGAAGAGAATAAAAGACTTTGCCCAGGGAATTCTCCCATGTCTTACCCAAGTCCACCAAGGTGGTACCACTGAGAGTGTGTAGGAGTCATGCGTTACTGGGCTTGGGGCACTCCCAGTGCCAATATGGCTGCAGCAAACAGACTGAGATTACAACACACAATTCTCTTCGATCTAGAGATCCTACTTAAGGATGGGTTCAAACAAGCCCAGAAAGAGAAGTTTAAAATAAATACCTAAATATTCCATGTCCAGACATTAACAAACATACATAAGCATCAAGAACATTTAGAAAAATATGACCTCACCAAATGAGCTAAATAAGCTACAAGTGGCCAATTTCAGAGTGATGGAGATAGGTGATATTTTAGACAAATAATTCAAAATAGGTGTCCTAAAGAAGCTCAGCGAATTTCAAGACAATCCAGAGAAGGAATTGGAAAGCCTATCTGAGAAATTTAACAAAAAAATGAATTGTTTTTTAAAAAAGCAGACATTTTTGAGGTGAAGAATTCAATTGACAAAATAAGAAAGGCATTAAAGTCTCTCAACAGCAGAAATGACCAAGCAGAAGATAGAACTGGTGAGCTTATAAGATAGAACTGGTGAGCTTGAAGAAACACTATTTGAAAATACATAGTCAGAAGAGAATAAAGACAAAAAAATAGAAAAGAATGAAGCATGTCTATTGGATCTAGAAAATAGTCTCAAAGGGGCAGATCTAAGAGCTGTTGGCCTTAAAGAGGAGGTAGAGAGAGAGAATGGGGTAGACAGCTTATTCAAAGAAATAATAACAGAGAACTTTCCAAACCTAGAAAAAGATATTCAGGCACAAGAAAGTCATAGAACATGAAGCAGCATGTTCCATTGAAATGGAAACCAAAAAGAGGAGCAGTAGCTATCCTTTTGTCTGATAAAATGTATTTTAAAACAAAAACTGTTAATAAAGACAAAGGTGGCTCGGTGCCTGTGGCTCAAGCAGCTGAGGCGCCAGCCACATACACCCGAGCTGGTGCATTCGAATCCGGCCCAGGCCCATCAAAACAACAATGACGACTGCAACCACAAAAAAAAAAAAAAAAAAAAAAAATAGCTGGGCACTGTGGCAGGCACCTGTAGTCCCAGCTACTTGGGAGGCGGAGGCAAGAGAATCGCTTTGAGCCCAGGAGTTGGAGGTTGCTGTGAGCTGTGATGCCACAGCACTCTACCCAGGGTGACAGCTGGAGGGTCTATCTCGAAAAAAAAAAAAAAAAAAAAAAAAGACAAAGGTTATTATATAATGATAAAGAAATCAATTCAAAAAGCGGATATAAGAACGATATATATATATATATATATATATATATATATATATATAAATATATATATATATAAAACACTGGAGCA
>CAUYRH010025669.1:0-11528 GCA_963574655.1 Perodicticus potto
TAAATGAGAAAATATCATGAATGTTACATTAATCAGGTGGATAAAAATATCTCCGATTGTATGGGAAGCCCACACACTGTACTCCAAGCTTGAATCATTGTACACAGTTATGACTCAATAAAAAATAATTAAAAAAAAAAATAAAGATTTTATCTTTAACACTTTTTCTGAAATTTCACCAATATCTGTCTTGGTTCTGGGTCTTTTAGCATTCATTTGTGCTGGGGACTCAGTGGGTCTTTCCAATCTGAAGACCAGTGACTTTTAGTTCTGGGAAATTTTCATGTGTTATTCACTAATAATTTTCTTCCCTTTATTCTCTCTTTTCTCTCTTTCTGAGACAGTAATTTGTAGTCATGTTGGAAATATCAGATTTTCCCTCTTGATTTAAAAAATGTTTTGTTTTCTATTTTCCATGACTCTGTCTTCTCATCTTCTGTCTTAGAAAGATATTTCCTTAATTTTTTGTTCAATCCTTCTGCTGATTTTTTTTTCCTTAATTTCAGGTTGACATGAAGGTACAAATAAGGTAAAGTTCAAGTTGTAGTTGAGTCCTTCACCCATACCCACGGGGAGTGCTGAACACCCTCACATTGTGCACATTTAGGAGGGGGTGGAGGGAGAGACCTTCTATTGATATTTTAATTTCAGCACTCATATTTGTATTTACAAGAGGTCACTCTTGATCTTTGTATCTTTTTTTAGTTTTCTGTTTTTGCTTTGTGTAGACAAACTACTTGTTTTTCTTCCTATGGATATTATCACTTTAAAAGTTTTCTTCTAAACTTTGCATTGTCTCCGTTTCCTCCAAGATCCTTTTTCCTGTTAGTTTGTTTCTGTTGGTGTCTTTTCCTAAATATCTGGTAAGCTTTTGTCTGTTTGTTTAAATATAAGCACTAAAAGATGACTGGGAATTCTGAGTAGGTGGGGCATTTGGTGAACTTTGCTTGGTGACCTTTGCTATAGAATTCTAAGGCTGAATACCAGCATTTTACTGAAGGACCCCAAGTGTAATTTCTGTAGGTGTTTTCTCTTGGGACATTTTCCCTTGGAAGGAATCCTCCAACCTCCTGGCTTTTTTTGTGGGTGGGGGGGGAGGTGGCAGAGGGTATAAGCCTGATTGCCAGCATTCTAGAAGCCAGCAGGGAAAGGGAGCTGAGATGTTTTAAGACTGCTTTTAATATAATGTCAAAGCTCAGCAGAAAGTAAACCTCACATCTCCTGCCAGGATGAGGGAAAGGCAGTCTCTGGTTTAGTGGATCTGGGGATCTAGCTGTTCCTCATGCAAACTTTCAACTTTTTATGGCACTAAATCAGCATGTTGCTTTCTGATCCAGCTTTTTCTGGTCTGATCCAGCTTTCTCTGGTCTGTTGTTGGTTACCATACCATCCATCCCTTTTTAGCTTCCAAACATTTGTTGACAATCTCTTACTTGTTTGCATCTCTTTTCCATTCTCTTTTGGGGTTTATGACATTTCATTCTTGGACTGTCATTTCAGTGGAATTTCATGAAAGCAAAGATAAAGTATCTATTTAAACCACTGTGTTTAATTAATCCTACTCTGAAATGTTTTCTCCCATTACCATAGCATTGAAAATTGTTGTTTTTCTTTTTTATTAATAGTTTATTTATCACTCAAATTCATAGCTCAGGAACACAGGTCAGTGACAAACTTCTATGTAATCAGCCCAAAGAAATTCTTTATATTTCAAAATCATTTTTTGCTCTGAAAGATACCAGCCCTCCTCATCTCCTCAAAATCTTTCATAGAATCATAATTTCTGTAGAAATCTGCATATGCCTTCTTTCTTGGTTCAGCCACAGCAAACTTAGAGAAAGCTGCAACTGTCCGGGATACAGCAAATGCTCAAACAATATGAATCCACAGGCACCTGGCCAAGAGGCCATACATCTGAGGTTTTTGGCCAAAGCACTGTAGGCCATGGTAGTTATTGTCCTTGATGGGTATGCCAATCTCAACATGTCCTTCCCAGCTGAGGCATAAACGAACTGTGGGAAAATGTTCTTTTGAAGGTCACCAGATGAATACCTTGTTGCCAAATATCATACACACTCTTTTGTTTTATCCTACTGTTTCATCTTGTTTGATCTCTCAGTAGCATTTGTCCCTACTGACTATTTTTACTTGAAATTCCTGTGCTCTTGGCTTCCATGAATACTCCTGGTTTTCTTCCTATCTAGCCTTTTTTTTTTTTAACTTTTGTGACCAACTCTTCCTTGACCCATTCCTTTAATGCTATTACTTGTGATTCTGTCTTAGGCTATTCTCTTTTTTCACTGCACATTCTCCTTTTTGCAAACTTATTAGGTCCTAGGACTTCAATTGTTGCAGGAAACAGAAAGTAACAGACATTTATACTAAAAATATAGAGGAAGGGGGCAGCGCCTATGACTCAAAGGAGTAGGGCGCTGGCAACATATACCAGAGGTGGCGAGTTCAAACCCAGCCCCAGCCAAAAACTGTGAAAAAAAAATAGAGAGGAAGGAATTTTTAATTGCCGGCAAGAACTCAGTTACCTCAAGGAATAAAATGCTGAGTTCTGGGGAATAGTTCTTTCCAAACCCTTCTATACTTTTTTTCTCAGATTAGCAATAATTACAAAGGTATAGTTACAGATGTTAGATCATGAAAGTTTTTAGCTAGTTGGGAAAAAAATCACAAAGAGTTACTGATAGTATTTCTCAAGAAACCAGGGTGCTGTTATTTGTTACATAGTCTTTTTCAAGGTTATTTCTGCTCCCTGTAAAGTTCCTTCTTATCTCCGGAGGAGGCGTTCTTTTGCAAATATTTGTTGCATTCTCAAGGCCACTAAGAAATGTAAGACTTATTTCTCTTTCCTCAATTTATTTTCTCTTTCCTAATTACCTATAGAATAGATGGTGATGATTCCCTGTTCTCTGTCTGAATCTTCTTTTAGTAGGCTCAGGTATAACCCATGATGTAGGTAGAGTAGATGGCTACCTATGTGTCTGACTTGAGAGTCATCCTTCCAACCTATTTGTAATAGTATCTTTGCATAGTCTCAGTTATCTCCATAGTAAAAATATCATAAAGCAGAACTGTGGTGTCAAAGAATATTTACATGTTAAACTCTCTTTTGATATTTAATGCTAAATTGGCCTCCAAAATGTGTACTAATTTCAAGCCTAATACAAAAATCTAAACACTATTGAATATAAGCATAAATGGCTCCTATATTGTCATTTATTTGTAATCTAAATGCTACCACAGTTTTACATTTCGTTGCTTTTTCATGTAGTTAGACTTTTAAGTTTTAATTTCATTTATTTTTTTAAATATTAACTTAATGTTTTTTCTGGGATGCCATCTTTCAGAACATAGCTGGACATTTTAATATATTTATCAGCCAATTTTATTGCTTTGTGAATTAACTCTTTAAATTTTATTTGTCTATCTACCTGTCATCACTTTACTTTCTACTCCTTCCTGACACCTTAAAATCTGGTCTGCCTACCTCTAATTTTGGTCCCTTCAAGGCCATCCACCAGAAACCACAGTACTCTTCTTGAAACATGGATTTGTTTTTGTTTTTGTGAAGCATGAATTTGAACATATCAATCCTCTGCTAAAATATTTAGTGGCTCCCATTATATCTGTACTTAAGATACAGTTCAAAGTTTGTACCATGTCCTATGGTGTCCTGCATGATTTTGCCTCATTCTTTGCACACATCCACATAGTCATGGCTTAGCTAACTCCTCCTTGTCCAGGTAATTGCTTAAAAGTAATTTCTAGGGAGAGATATTCCTAGTCCCAAGTCCTTGAACATGGCTCTTGTAGCAGTACTTCTGTTGACTATTTAATGTCTTTCTCCCTCACAATGTGTGAGCTCTTGAGGGCAAGGACCACACTAAGCTTGTTCTCTTCCGTGTATCTTCAGTGCTCATCACAGTGCCTAATGCATTGGTTGTGGTTAATAAGTATTGGATAGAGGGATGGAAGAAAGAAAGAAGATTGAGGAGGTCAGGAAGAAATTTCATGAGCTAATATTCTGGGTTAAGTCCACCCTAAAGAGGTTGTTGTCCCCTTACTCACCAATTCCTGGAAGCTGGCTATTCAGTGTGAGACTTTAAAGATTGTACTGAGAAAAGACTTTCATTTGGCCTGTAGTTTATACCTGAAACATTTCTATTTTCAGAAACAGCCAAGAGGTACTTTTGGTAGGTACATAGCAGGGTATACATTTGCGTATTGTTCAACTTTTCATTCCCTACAACTAGTTTACCATAAAAGTTTCCTTTCTGGTCTTCTGCATTCAATGCCTTTCCTCTCCACTCTGACCTGTTGTTGCCATGTATATGTTTATTTCTACCCTGTCATTTGCATGCTCTAGGATCTTCACTGGGTCTGATTCAGAAGATCTGGCCCAGGACCTAAACATGAATAGTTTCCCCAAATAATTCTGATAATGTAATCTTGGTTAACAATTGCTGAAGACTGTAAAATATACCTCTTTTAAAAAGAACAATCTAAATGGTTAATGGTATAGAGTTTAGAATCAGAATGACATAGGTTATATTTCTGACCTTTATTGGTTGTGTGATCTTGGTCAAGTTACTTATTTTTTCAATGTGTCCTTGTTTTCATTTGTAAAATAGAAGTAACACCCACTTCACAGGTAGATGGTAAGGAGTAAATTAGATAATGTATGTAAAAAGCATGCACAGTGCCATATATATACTAAACACTCACTAAATGTTAGAAGTTGTGATGTTATTAGTCATTTAGTTATTCATTCAATAATTAGTTTTCCATTATGTGTCCAACACTGTATTAGGGACCATGGAATACATAAGAGTACAAAATATGAACCCTGATCTTGAGTCTCTTAGAATTAGTAGGGGAGACAAAACTATCACAGCATTATATAATTAAAGGATAATAAAATGGAATGTAACTATTACAAAAGATCAAATAAAGGATGTATATAAGGGAATGTGTTAACCTAGCCTGTTGGCTTGTTGATTAGCATAAAATTGAGAGGGAGAAACAAATCTTTCAAACTTCTCTTACAAAGCCTTTAGAGGTTTAGTTTTGATGCTGCCTGCCAGATGGGAAATGATGCAGAGAGGAAAAAATCCTGTATTTACTTCTCAAAATTAAGACAGGATGGAGGAGTGTGTTTGAGGGGTGAACATATGTGAATAAATATGGTATAACTCTTAATTGGTTCCTGATGATTAAAATTTAAATGGTTTCCATTGGAAAAGCACATATACAGTGTTTTCACTTAATGAATCAATCCTTACGAGTCATTTATTTTCACCTTGTTAAATCAGAAATCAAACATTGGATGAAGGTTGCAAACCTATTTTGATGTATATTGATGTACTTTTCTCTTTTTCAGGGTCGCTATGGCAACTGCATCTTCTCAAGTTCTGATTCCAGACATCAATTTTAATGATGCCTTTGAAAACTTTGCTTTAGATTTTTCCAGAGAAAAGAAACTGCTGGAGGGGCTAGATTATTTAACAGGTGTGAAAGTACTGTGTTTTCCTTCCCATTTTAATTTTTTTCTTTTGGTGTGCTTTTACTTAAAAATAATCTGAAAAGGATATTTACAATGAAAATGTTTTATCATTAAAATGATGCATGTATCTTTTTAGAAAGAATAGATTTTAGTTTGTATAACAGAAAATAGAGATGATGTTAAAATCTTTATGGGATCAGAATGAGTATACAATCCATACTTAAGGGTAAGACACAAGAAATTGCTAACGGCTTAGTCCTTAGGAGTCAATTGTAATACATCATTGTTTATTAAGAATGTTACAGAATGTCCCGCATGGATACAGGTATTATCCAAATGGTTTTAAGAGAACTTAGGAATTATTATATCAGGAAGGAAAGTGTGAGAAACACCTGGCCTGTAGACTATTTTAGAAAATGAGAGATGCAACCAGCCTGTTAAGTGTTGGCTACCTTCAAGATTATTGAGATTATTGAATGACCATTTCATGAGAAAAATATACACAAACTAACTTTTATGTCTTTCTAAATTATAATAATGGTTGTGAATTTTATATTTGCAGCTATTTTGTTAATAAATTACCATAGATGTCATTTACTGATTATCTACTTCATGCCAAACATTGTGTATTAATTTTGTATTATTAATCCTTACAGTAAATCATCCCTATTCACAGACAAGGGAACTCATATTAACTGGGACTTGACTATACTGCCAAAAACATACAATAAAACTTATTTTGAAATAAAAAGCAATAGATTGAGGGCCATGTATTAAGAAAAACTGTGTGACCACTTTTCTGTGTTATTTATATAAGTGCTTATACCATGTATAGGCAGACTAGACAATTGAGGCAACCATCACAATAATTTGGCTTATATCTTTGCCTGAAACATCTTTATTATTAAAGCAAAAGTGGATTGGGGGAGCTGGAGGTCCCAGCATTTTGCTTCAGGTTGTATGGTTCATGCAACCTAATGATTCTCTGTTAAGAAAACATCCTCTCCAAGAGATACTGGGTTAGGCAGGAAAAGTAGTGATCGTAAAATTCCATAAGAAAAAATTTTGCTTTCCTTACGTTTTCCACCTTTCCTTACAGCCCCAAACCCACCATCTATCCGAGAGGAACTCTGTACTGCATCCCATGACACCATTACAGTCCACTGGATCTCTGATGATGAGTTCAGCATTAGCTCCTATGAGCTTCAGTACACCATATTCACTGGCCAGGCTAACTTCATCAGTAAGTCATGGTGTAGTTGGGGCCTGTGGCCAGAGATAAGGAAATGTAAGGAAGCAGTAAGCTGCTCAAGATTGGCCGGGGCGCCACGAGGCAAGTGTTTGTAAGACGTGTTAGGTTGTTTAGTATAGTGTTTCATAGACAGCATAAGCTCCCCAGGGCATTGCAAAGACCTTGCTGATGGGTGACAAGCTAGTTGTGTATTTCCTTTCTGGGCAGTCACTGGGGCCACTCCTGTTTATTTATGTAATAATCCTTATCCTTTCCTCAATTAGTCCATGTCACTCAGTATTTGTTCATTGCTAGTTCTGTGTGTGTGAACATCTGCCTCTCTCCTTGACTCTGCTTCCACTTCATTATCATGTTAAAATAGATCATGTTCAGAGCCTTCCTTTCCCATGCCTATTTGTATCAGTGAATGTGGTGACAACCCTCTTACCTCTGTCAATATTCCCTTTACTCCTTCTCCCTTTCCATCAAGAATAACATTAAATATAAAAACATGACAGTGGGTCCCAAAAGGAAAGCAGTTAACAAAGCATTTGTTTAGCTCGCATGATATGGTTTCATCTTCTGGTGAATTGGAGCAAGACAAAGCAGGGTAGGAACTGAACTTCCCACCTCATTGATTGCCAGTCAAGTGGGGTTGAGCTGAAAGTTCCCTTCGATGTACTGGGGGAGATAGAAACAAAAGCAGAATTAAAGGTAGATTCAATACTTGAAGCAATTGCCACCCTAAGATCACATGTACATAGTTACAAATTAGAATTTTCTTTTACCTTTGTGTTGTGCTTTGTGTCTGACTTCACAGATTGGCACGAGAGGAGATTTTCCAACTAGACCCTCCAGATAGGCTTTCTTTTCTTGTTTTGTGACAACTCTGGGGCAGACTTCTTGTGAAAATGGTGGGGTGGGGAGATGAAAGGACATTTGGAGGTCAAACTCTAAAAAACACTTGCCTCATGCAGCTCCAACCTAAGCCACTCGGCCCATGTAGCTATGTTCCTGGGTGTTTCTACAGGTTGTGACATCACAAACTCTAAGGCTTCACAAACATACTTGTTACTCCTACTCTGGGAGGTCTTAGAGCCAATTACTGTAGTTCTCCTTGCTGCTATGGGGATAGCTACCCTCTCCCAGGAGTTGAGAATAAGCCTGAGAAGTGACAAAGATCAAAAGATTGTCACCTTTGTTTCCAAGGCTATATAGTCCCTTGTAAAGAAAAGCTTAGAGGATAATTCTTAATAGTGATAGGATAATAGCATGTTAGAGTTGGAATGCACCTTAGAAGTTATCTAGTCTAATCTTCCCTTCTGCCAAATGCCCAGTAGATGATCAGTCTGTCTGAACTTGAACATTTCCAGTGATAAGGAGGGAGCTCACTTCTAACAAAAACAGCCCATTCAATTGTTGTGCAGCTATAAATAATTGCTATAAATAATAGTCTTTTTATAAGAGGCATAACTCTTTATCTTAGTAAACAATGACATTAATAATTACATGTGTACTATGCTTTGCCGTTTACAAATACTTCCACATACATTATCTCATCTAGTTCCCATGAGTTCTCAGTTAGCCTTGTGAAATAGATGATAGTAACTCTGATTTATAGGTGAAGAAACAGAGGTTCAAGTTAAGGGAATTGCCCAAGGTCACAGAGATACAAAATGATGGAATGAAGAGGCAACCCAAGCTTGCCAGACTTCAAACTTAATATTCCTTGAATAAAACCACACCCATTGGGCAGCACCTGTGGCTCCGTGAGTAGGGTGCTGGCTCCATATACCGAGGGTGGCGGGTTCAAACCCAGCCCTGGGAACAAAAAATAGCTGGGCATTGTGGCGGGCGCCTGTAGTCCCAGCTACTTGGGAGGCTGAGGCAAGAGAACCACCTAGGCCCAAAAGCTAGAGGTTGCTGTGAGCTGTGATGCCACAGCACTCTACTGAAGGCAACAAAGTGAGACTCTGTCTCTAAAAAAACAATAAACAAATAAAAATAAAAACCACACCCATCAGTTAATATTAGTTCTGGCAATTTGTGTTGTGTCTCACTAACAAACCTAATCCATATTTCACATGATAGTTCTTCAGATATTTTAGGTAGCTCCTATGACCTTTCTAAAGTTTCTCTTTTCTAGGCTAGACATTTTCAGTTCTTTTATTATTATTATTATTATTATTCTTTTACATCTTCAGTTCTTAAGATGCTTCTCATATGACATGGTTTTAAGATCTTTTACCATCTTGATATCCTTTTTATGGGCACACTCCTGTTAAAATGTTTTCTCAAAAAAGTGAATACCAGTCTGGTGCAGTGGCTCATGCCTATAATCCTAGCACTTTGGGAGGCTGAAGTGGGTGGATTGCTCGAGCTCATGAGTTCAAAACCAGCCTGAGCACGAGCGAGACCCCCATCTGGTGCACTACTATAGTCCCAGCCACTTGGGAGGCTGAGGCAAAAGGACCGCTTGAGCCCAGGAGTTTGAGGTTGCTGTGAGCTATGAGGCCATGGCACTCTACCAAGGGTGACCAAGTGAGTTTCTGTCTGAAAAAAATAAAAAATAAAATATAAATCACCATTCACATTCTAATTTTTGACG
Organism: Perodicticus potto; assembly: GCA_963574655.1. Lineage (NCBI taxonomy): Eukaryota > Metazoa > Chordata > Mammalia > Primates > Lorisidae > Perodicticus > Perodicticus potto. Next base: position 9,355 of record CAUYRH010025669.1, read on the forward strand.
ATTGACCCAATAGCATTCTTTGTATCATATGAAGAACCCAATGTTGTCCTCTATGGTTTAGGTAGGATCCGGTATTACATTTAAGTGTCATATTTCTTCTAGTTTGCTTTAATCTGGAGCACTTCTTCAGCCCTGCTTTGTCTGTAAGGACATCGACATCTTTAAAAGTACCCTTTATATTATATTTTATTATACTATTTCTTATTTTGTGTTTGTCTGATCTTTCCTCATGATTATATTCAGTGCAGTCTTTTCTCAGGGTGTTATATCTGGAGGCACATGGCGTCTACTTGCTCTTCACTGTTGATAGTATTACGGTCTTGATCATCTAGTTAGGTTGTCAGATTTCTTCACTGTGTAGTTATTTCTTTTACTTTTAGCACTAATAAGCAATCTGTGATACTTTAAGACCGTGAAGATATCCTGCTTTCTCACCAAACCCATCTTACCTCTACCCTCATCCCTCTTTTAGCATCAATTAATGATTCTTGCCTGATTCAGTCTTTACTGTGATGATTACAAAATGGTGATTTTCCAGCTGAGTACTCCCTCCCACATTTACAAGTTGGCACTCGGCATTCTATTATAAGCAAGAGCCCTGTCTGGGCACAGCAGAATTGCTTGAGCTCAGGGGTTCAAGACCAGCCTGAGCAAGAGTGAGACCCTGTGTCTACTAAACATGGAAAAATTAGTCAAGTGTTGTGGCAGATCCCTGGAGGCTGAGGCAGGAGGATTGCTTGAACCCAGGAATTTGAGGTTTCTGTGAGCTAGACTGACACCAGAGCACTCTAGCCTGGGTAACAGAGACTCTTTCTCGAAAGAAAAAGAACCCCATTCCCTGTTTCCCTGTTTCACAAATTTGCTTATTTATTTATCAGTATTGACTGAAGCATACTCTTTAAATTTTTTTACCACTATTACTTGTTTTGGTGCTCAAATTGTTTTAATTTGGCCTGTGTGAGTCTTTCAAGGTCACCCCAGGGACCTTGTGATATTCTCCCATCATTTTTTAAAGTACTCCTTACTTTCTGGCATAACAGAATGTTCTAGGCTTATTTTTATTTTATCTTGTTCCAGCCTTGAAATCAACCATCTTTTTTAAAGGAGCCCTGGTTTCCTTTAGTAGGAGAATATTAGAGACAAAGAGTTAGGCAGTGTATGTGCACACAAAATCTACATATGCATGCATATAATATATAAGCATATATACTTTACATATGTGTACATAAACGAACATATTCATGTTTAAGGAAGCATAAATTCACATAAATACCTCCAATTCCAATGCATTCATTACCATAGGTTCTTTCTTGTCTTCCCTTATTCAATATTTGTATGTTCCTTCTTCCATAGTATAAACCCTGGGCCCAAACAGTCTCAATACCTATATTTATTTGCTCAATCCTGTAATATATCTAAAATAGTGTCAGAATTGCTGTGCCCATACCTCTGCAACAACAAACCTGCTAACAATACTTCAGGATTTCTTTCCATGTCTTCTGCACCCTCACTGCTTTGGTGTGGTTATGTTATTCATGTGAAGTGCAACTGGGCTCATTTGTTTCAATTTCCCTTTGGTTTTAGTCCCCCACCTTTCCCATCCTTGTGGATTTAATTTTTTTTTTCAATTTGTAAAACAACAGTGTTTCCCAAAGTGAAAACTATACAAAAAAGGTATAATCAGAGAAGTGTCATTCCCTCCACATCCTTTTTATCCTGTTCCTTCCACCCCTATGCCTTGTAGGTAACCAGCTTCATTATTTTCTGGTTTATCTTTCCTATTGCTATTGTTGTTTATTTGTAAATTCAAATAAATCTATGTATATTTTATTTGCCTCTCCTTTCTTTTCCTTCCCTTTCCTTCCTTTTCCCATTTCCTTCCCCTTTTCTTTCCCATTTCCTTTTCTATTATTTTTCCTTCCTTTTCCTTCCTTTTTTCTTCCCTTTTCCCTTCCTCTTTCCCTTCCCTTCCATTTCTTTCCCCTTCCCTTTCCTTTCCCCCTTTCTCTTCCCCTTCCCTCTCCTTTCTTTCTCCTTGCCCCTTAACGCCTCCTCCCCCTCCTCCCTTCCCGTCCCATCCCAGCCCACTTACCATAGAGTCAAACAACGTTGTCCACACAAGTGTACTATGGCATAAGCCAAGCACAAAGCAACCATAACACATCTGGGCTCAA
>CAUYRH010025670.1:0-51291 GCA_963574655.1 Perodicticus potto
TATGTTCTTTCCATTGTCAGTTTTATTTCAAATGTGGTCATAAGGAAAACAGTGCTCATTCAAAGAAACAATAAAAAATCTTCCAACAAAAAAATGCCCTGATCTGGATGGCTTCACACCAGAATTCTATTAAACCTTCAAAGAAGAGCTTATTCCTGTACTGCAGAAATTATTCCAAAAAATTGAGGAGGAAGGGAATCTTTCCCTTGAAAGAAAGATGAAGCAAACATCACCTTGATACCAAAACCAGGAAAAGACCCAACTAAAAAGGAGAACTTTCGACCAATTTCACTAATGAATATAGATGCAAAAATTCTCCACAAAATCCTAGCCAATAGATTGCAGCTTATCATCAAACAATTCATACATCATGATCAAGTAGATTTCATCCCAGGGATGCAAGGCTGGTTTAAAATACGTAAATGTATAAATGTTATTCACTATATCAACAGAAGCGAAAACAAAGCCTATATGATTCTCTCAATAGATGGAGAAAAAGCATTTGATAAAATCCAGCATCCTTTTCTAATTAGAACACTGAAGAGTTTAGGCATAGGTGGCACATTTCTTAAACTGATTGAAGCTATCTATGACAAACCCACAGCTAATATTTTACTCAATGGAGTAAAACTGAAAGCTTTTCCACTTAGAACTGGAACCAGACAAGGTTGTCCTCTGTCACCATTACTATTTAACATAGTGCTGGAAATGCTGGCCAATATGATTAGACAAGACAAGAAAATAAAGGGCATCCAAATGGGAGCAGAGGTCAAACTCTTCCTCTTTGCTGATGATATGATCTTATACTTAGAGAACCCCAAAGACTCAACCACAAGACTCTTGGAAGTCATCAAAAAATACAGTAATGTCTCAGGATATAACATCAATGTCCACAAGTCAGTTGCCTTTGTACACACCAATAATAGCCAAGATGAGAGGCTAATTAAGGACACAACTCCCTTCACCATAGCCCCAAAGAAAATGAAATACCTAGGAATAGACAAACAAAAGAGGTGAAGGACCTCTATAATGAAAATTATGAAACCCTAAGAAAGGAAATAAAAGAGGACTTTAACAAATGGAAGAACATACCATGCTCATGGCTAGGAAGAATCAACATTGTTAAAATGTCTATAGTTCCCAGAGCAATCTATCGATTCAACGCCATCCCTATTAAAATATCAACATTTTATTTTCAAGATTCGGAAAAAATGATTCTGGGTTTTGTATGGAACCAGAAAAAAACTCATATAGCTAAGGCAGTTCTTGGTAATAAAAACAAAGCCGGGGCCATCACCATACCAGATTTTAGGCTGTACTACAAAGCCATGGTGGTCAAGACAGCATGATACTGGCAGAAAAATAGAGACATAGATATTTGGAATCGAATAGAAAACCAGGAAATGAAACCAACAACTTACAACCACCTAATCTTCAATAAACCAAATAAGAATGTACACTGGGGAAAAGACTCCCTACTCAATAAATGGTGCTGGGAGAACTGGATATCCACATGTAAAAGACTGAAACTGGACCCGCACCTCGCTCCACTCACAAAAAATTGATTCAAGATAGATAAAGGACTTAAATTTAAGGCATGAAATGATAAAAATCCTCAAAGAAAACATAGGAAAAACACTGGAAAATATCGGCCTGGGACAAGACTTCATGAAGAAGACTGCTATGGCAATTGCAACAACAACAAAAATAAACAAATGGGACTTAATTAAACTGAAAAGCTTCTGTACAGCTAAGGAGACAACAACCAAAGCAAATCTACAACCTATACAATGGGAAAGGATATTTGCATATTTTGAATCAGACAAAAGCTTAATAACTAGGATCTATAGAGAACTTAAATTAATCCAAGTGAAAAAAGCCAACAATTCCATACATCAATGGGGAAGAGATGAACAGAACCTTCTCTAAAGAAGATAGACGAATGGCTAACAAAAATATGAAAAAATGCTCATCATCCTGAATTATTAGAGAAATGCAAATTAAAACCACCCTGAGATATCATCTAACCCCAATGAGAGTGGCCCATATCACAGAATCTCAAAACTGCAGATGTTGGTGTGGATGTGCAGAGAAAGGAACACTTTTACACTGTTGGTGGAACTGCAAACTAATACAACCTTTTTGGAAGGAAGTATGGAGAAATCTCAAAGAACTCAACCTAGACCTCCCGTTTGATCCTGCAATCCCATACTGGGCCATCATTTCCAGAAGGAAAAAAAAAAAATACTTTTATTATAAAGACACTTGCACTAGGGCGGCGCCTGTGTCTCATCGAGTAGGGTGCCGGCCTCATATACCGAAGGTGGCGGGTTCAAACCCAGTCTTGGCCAAACTGCAAAAACAGAAAAATAGCTGGGAGTTGTGGCAGGTACCTGTAGTCCCAGCTACTTGGGAGGCTGAGGCAAGAGAATCGCCTAAGCCCAGGAGTTGGAGTTTGCTGTAAGCTGTGTGACGCCATGGCACTCCACCGAGGGTGATAAAATGAGACTCTGTCTCTACAAAAAAAAAAAAGAAACTTGTACTAGATTGTTTATCGCAGCTCAATTTACAATCGCCAAAATGTGGAAACAGCCTAATTGCCCCTCAACCCAGGAATGGATTGGCAAGCTGTGGTATATGTATACCACAGAATACTATTCAGCCATTAAAAAAATGGAGATTTTGCAGCACTTGTATTGACCTGGATGGAGGTGGAACACATTATTCTTAGTGAAACATCACAGGAATGGAGAAGCATGAATCCTATGTATTCGACTTTGATATGATAACAATTAATGACAATTAAAGACATGGTGGGGGAAGGGGAGAGCGGGGGGGTGAGGGAAAGGAAAAAAAATAGTGACTAATTCTTACATAAATTGGATTTAATTTTGACCAAAGTACATTATTTGAACAACAATTTTTAATTCAACTTGTTAATACGTTGTTTAGGATATTGCATCCTCATTTATAAGTGAAGTATGTTTGAAATTTCCCTTTATAATAATACATTTTTTCCAATTTTAATATCAGGTATATCCAGATGAAATAGAATGATTTTGAAGTATTTTTTCTTTTTCTATCGTCTATAAGATTTGGCATGATCTGTTTTTTGAAATTATATTCTATTTTTATTTATAAAAGTAAATATTCTCTATTTTTTGAGACTTTGAAAAAAAAAGTTAACTGATGACTCCATGCTGAACTTCAGAGTCAAAGCATTCTATGATAGACATACTTTTATCTGACAATGTGAATGTTACTTTTTTTGCATTATTATTATTGTTATTGCTCAATATTTTGTTGGAGCAATCATCTGATTTATTTTCTGATTGCATTTATATTTGTTCATTCTCTATGTGGTTTTTGTTTCTAGTCCTTATCTTAAACATTGTTATTCTTATTAAATTTTAAGCCTCTTTAATTTTGTGAAGGCAAAAAGTGGAAACTAAATAAACACGTGTACATGTATAAAGAAAATTTAAAAGAAAAAGAAAAAAAACCTGGGCTCATTTATTGCACCTTCTCCATGGCCTGCACTGGTCCACCGCAGTCACTGCTCTAGACATGAGCAAATAGTGGCCCAGAAAGTATTAGGAACTTGCTTTAGCAACAGTCAGAGATGAACCAGGACTTGAACTCAGGTGTTCTAGCTTCACAGTTCCTGAACATTCCATTACCAAAGAGAACCACAGCCGTGAAAGTGGTAAAGGCAGATTTTAATAAGAAACGATTGCAGTAGGAAAAAGTAAACTCCTGTATAGAACTGAACTCAATCCCTAGTACAAGAATAAGTGGGGTTTATAGCCAAGGAGTAGAGTTAGAAAATTACCAAGGAGAGACATGCAGAGTAGAGAGTTTGTTGCTAAATCAACTTAAAAGGATTCTTGGTAAAGGAAGGCCAGGGTGATCAAATATCAAGGGTGGGGGTTCTTGATAAAACTGGGCTCTTTTGTCTGGGCAGGGAGCTTTCTGGCACCATCAGGACTAGAAGGCAGGTCCTTCCTCTCACCTCATCTCCTCCCATTGTCTCCAGGAGTGGTGAGATCACTCCCTTGTGTGTTCTCCATGTGGCTTCTCCACTTTTCTGTCTTTCACTTTCTCGTCTGCAGTCCAGGACTCCCTTCTTTCCACCTTGCTCATGGTGGTGGGGGTGGGTTGAGACAACAGATGGAAAAAAGGTGTGCAGATTTCCCCATGAAGGTAAAGGATGATAGGCTGCCCTTTTGGTTCACTCCCAGGCACAAGCCTGTAGGGGAGTGTCTGCCACACGAAGATGTTAGTCACAGTCCCCATGTGAGCAGACCAGTTGGCGGGGGCTGGCCGGGTTAGGGGAGGGCAATGCCAGAGAGGCTGTTGCCATGACGACTTGGTGGTAGCCCTCCCCAGCCTCTCTAATCCCAACCCCTGCAGCCAGGTTTTTGAAGTGCTGCTTTTCCTGCAAATGGAAAAGCTGTTTGCACCTCTGTGAAACCTGGATTGTGTCTGACAGCTGGAACCCAGCCCCTCAGAAGACCCCAGAAGGTCCTCCATCAAGCCAAGCTTGGGGAGTGGGGCTTGGGCTGAGATTGCGGGGTGAGCCTGGCTGCATATGTGAGGATGTGCTGTGACCCAGAATCAGCTGCATGGAGTGACATGCCGCGAGTGCTCCTTTCTTTGTTTCTCTCTAATTTATCCCAGTTGTGTTCATAAAGGTGACTTGCTTCTGTGGTCATTTTAAACAATGAGCGGCTCAGTCTTATTTGCCCCACGATTACAGCTCAGCTTCTGACTGTAATTGATGTTAGTCAGGCTGGTTAATGTTATGTCTCCCAAAGGTTGGCTCATTAATTGACTGTGGCGATGTCACCCACACTGGAGGTATTAACAATCCCAGGCCTGCTGTAGTGCTGACTCAGCAACGGTGGGGCTGTACGTTTCTGTGAGTTCCATTAGGATGAAATCCCAGCTGTGGGATTACTGTTACAGGACACAAATTCTACGTGGGTCTTGATGTATTTGGCTAAATATTTACCCCAAATATTCTACCAGGTTTTAATGCCATTAACCATTTATGAATGTTCTCATTCTCCACAATCCTACCAATTGATTTATTAATTCCATTTGTGGGTGCTAATTTATAGATATAAAATGGTACATTATTGCCTTCGCATTTGGGGGACTTGAGTGGTTTAATTTGCATATCTTTGATTATTAATCTATTCTACGCGTCTGTTTATTGTTTTCCCTCCTATGTATTGTCTGTTTATATTCTTGGCTCCTTTCAGCTGAGTTTTCTTTTTTAGCAGCATTATTGTCACTAAGGAGCCACAGGGACATGAATAGACATAGCATTTAGAGTGCAGAGAGCTCACTTGTATGGCCACACTGCTCACCCACTCGGGACTCTGCTGTGGAAAGTGGGGCAGGAAGGAGGGCAGAGGCTCATTTTAAGGGTGCCAGAGAACTCAGCTGCGTGCATGAAGTCCTTGTTTGAAGGTTCTCTATTTGTTCATCTGGAAAGAGAAAGGAACAACTAGATTACCTCTGAGTCTGTTCCATGTCTTCTAACCTTAACTCTGGTGTCTCGGCAGGTGGGAGCAGAGGGGATGCAGAGATGAACTCACTGTGATGCTACCTCAGGTTACTGATGATCATGAGGCTGGCGCACCAAGATCTCACTGCTGACATGGGCTGCCGTGCTGGCGATGTGTGTGTGGTGCTGCTTGTAAGGGCACTGGGGACCCAGAGACCAGAGAGAGCCATGTGAGCTGCTGCAGTCTGGGGTGCAAAGGACAGTCCCAAAGAATGGGTAAGATGTAGCCAGAAGGAGCAATGACAAGGGCTTGGGGGAAAGTTTCTTCCAAGCACTGAGGACAGGAACTTTTATGGTGTTTGTGACACAGACAGTGAGGCATTGACTCTGGCTAGAATGCACAATTCCCATGGGAGCTGGGACTGCTCCCAGGGGAGGAAGAGTGGCCCCTGTTGTGGGTAATCTGGTCCACACCAGGTAGAGGATATGCATGAGTGGGCCATGGGAGGCTTTCTGCTGCTATGAGCATGAGATGATAGCAGTAGATTTAAGGAGGGATGCTCTTCAGGGAGCCAATGGAGGCGCTGTAGCTTCTGCATCAGGTGCTACCAGCTGGGGCCCGCAGGCTCTGTGAGTGGGCTGGGGCATGGCCCTGCAGGCTCTGTGAGTAGGCTGGGGTGTGGCCTGCAGGCTCTGTGAGTGAGCTGGGGCCCTACAGGCTCTGTGAGTGGGCTAGGGTGTGGCCTGCAGGCTCTGTGAATGGGCTGGGGCATGGCCTACAGGCTCTGTGAATGGGCTGGGGTGTGGCCTGCAGGTTCTGTGAATGGGCTGGGGCCCTGCAGGCTCTGTGAGTGGACTGGAGGCTCTGTGAGTGGTCATGGCCCACAGGCTCTGTGAACGGGCTGGAGCATGGCCTGCAGGCTCTGTGAGTGGGCTGAGGCATGGCCTGCAGGCTCTGTGAGTGGGCTGGGGTATGGCCTGTAGGCTCTGTGAGTGGGCTGAGGCGTGGCCTGCAGACTCTGTGAGTGGGAGTGGCCTGCAGGCTCTGTGATGGGCTGGACTAGGCCCACAGGCTCTGTGAGTGGGCTGGGCTGGGGCCCTGCAGGTTCTGTGAGTGGGCTGAGACATGGCCTGCAGGCTCTGTGAGTGGGCTGGGGCCCTGCAGGCTCTGTGAGAGGGCTGAGGCATGGCCTGCAGGCTCTGTGAGTGAGCTGGGACCCTACAAGCTCTGTGAGTGGGCTGGGGTGTGGCCTGCAGGCTCTGTGAGTGGGTTGGGGCATGCTATGCCAGCTTGGTCTTGGGGGAGCCTATAATTCCCTCAGTCAAGTCATAGGGATATATTCCTAGAAACAAAGATAGTATCATGGAGTGATAGTGGGTTAGGGGATATGTGTTAATGGGTCTCTATCTGTTGGACACATCCCACAGAAAAGAAAGGCTAAATAACATTTTTGTGCATGCAGGTAATTTGGGAGGTACTCATTTATGAAGTAGATCCGTGGAACTGACTCTAGGATAAGACCATTCTAACCACCTTCTAAGTGTTTTCATATGAGCCCTGATTTTATATACTACCTGGTATTTCTTTTGCAGGGTTTCTTGTGGGAAGGCCTCGTTCCCTCAATGAGACAATAAGCTGTGTGGGGACAGGGCAGTAATCACAGGGCCTGACCACAGGGTGAGGACACCGTAAGTGGTCCAGACGCTGCTGGTGTTTGGTTATGGGCCACCTTGCAGGTGTCTTATTCTCCACCTTCACTAAATTTTCCCAAGACTGGAAACATGTTGGGCTACAATGCCCAGTGAGCTGGGGAGCCTGGGCTCACATCCAGCTCTGCTGTCCTCTCATTGTGCAGCCTTGAGCTAATTGTTTTACTCTCCTGTGCCTGAGTTTCCTCTAAGGTGAAGGAACCCTTCTAAAATGGGAGAAAGGTTTATATCTCAGATTTTCATCCAGGATCATGTTCTTTCACATGCTTGTGTGACTTTCCTGAAACTCAAATCTCAGCCCTGTGGCCAGATACACTGGAATGTCCTGGAGGATAGGGAAGTCCCTCTTGAGCCCTCTGCACCTTCCTCCTGGCCTCATTGCTGTCTCCATTCACAGGCACTCAGATAGCAGCAGGCCAAGGCCTTCTTTCCAAGGAAGGCCAAGGCCTGACCACCCTCTCCCAGTTGGTGCTGGAAATAGATCTTGAAGACTTGAAAGGTTCAGAGAGTCTGCATCCCCCAAGTGCCTTTCCATGACAGTCACATCCTGCTTAAGGGAGTGGTCTAGAGCCTGCAGAGCTCAAGCCAAAGCCACTTGGCCCTCACTTCCTAAAGAGAACGGACAGTAAGAGCTCGGGGAGAGTTTGGGAGCTTCGTGTCCACAATGTGAAGTTGCCCAAAGGAGAGGATTCTAGGCAGAACTGTCAGGTGGCGGGTCTAGGGTGGGAATTTGGGAATTTGCAAATCATTGTCCTGTGAGAAAACAGCTCTCTTTGAAGCCAGAGTCTCAGTGCGTCTTTCCCGCACAGTTCTGGCAGTGCTGGGTCTTTTTTATATACCATGGCAATAATCATCACCGTGATAATAACAACACTCCATTTGTTCAGTCTCTTAACTTGGAAATAAATAAGACAGCTGATTTAATGTGAGCTCCTTTCTAGACTATCTGCCCCATCATCACTTATTAGCAATCACAGAGCCCCCCTCCCCCTCCAGGCAGACGGCGCTCTGCCCAGCACTGGAGATATTAAATCCACCTAGAAGCAGGGTATAATAATGCTGACCCCGCAGGGATGTTCCAAGAATTAATTCCTGTGGGCTCTCATTCCGCTCTTCTCTGACACATTCAATCTTAGGAACCCAAGAGTTGGTGACGTTTATACCATGAATTAAGACATTCTGCTGTTGCCCCTGGAGCTCTTCATTACAATCTCCAGTCAATCAATGGCAAAGAGGAATACTATTTATTAGTTAAGTGGATGCCATTGAACTCTTCATTTAAGTGGCTTTTAATTTAGTATTTTACTTGCCCCTTCTCATACACACTTGCCCATGAAAGCCCGGTATAAGGCCACGCTGCTGCCTTTTATTATGATTTTGGTGTTTTCTGGAAAACAGTTGTCAGTGAAGAGAGGCAAGACTCTCAAAGTAGGCAGAGAGGCCACACTGGCAAGCTTAGAACAGGCTGTGCCCTAACTCCTGGGAGGAAGTGGGCGGCCTGGGAGGAGAGAGTGAGTCAAGAAGACAGCCTTTCAGATAAGCTCCTGCAGCTGGTGTGGCCTTCACTGGTGTTTTGTGCTTTGGTTTTACCAACTTGAAAACCTCACTGTGGTCCTCCCCCCATATATGAGTCACAGAGGTAGCAGGTAGGATGCACAAAACCTCTCCGATTGGCTTCCTTGAGGAGGCTGTCACAGCGGGGCTTGAGTACCTGGTTATAGCTGTCCTTTGCCATGGGGGCACATTGTTTGTAACAGCTTTATTCAGGTATAATTGAGTTATACTAAGCTGCACATGTGTAATATGGATGCTTTGATAAGTTCGTTACACCATCATTCTCTCAATATAATGAACATGTCCTTCACCCCAGAAGTTTCCTTGGGCCTTCTTATAAATATACGTTCCCACTCCTTCCCGTCCCCAGGATGGGGGATGCTCTATCACAGATCTGCTGTCTGACGTGCTAAGTTATTTGCATTTTCTAGACTTTTATATAAATAGAATCACACAGTATGTATTCTTTTTTGTGTGGCTTCTCTCATTCAACACAATTATTTTGAAGTTAATCCAAGTTGTTGCATGTATCACTGATTCATTTTTATTGATGAGTAGTATCCATTTGCCTGTTGATGGACATTTGGAAAGTCCCCAGTTCTTGGGTGTTACAAATTAAGTTTCTGTGAACATTTATGCTTGAATTTCTTTGTGGACATAGGCTTTCATTTCTTGTGGGCACATGTCTAGGATGGGAAGGACTGGACTGTGTGGTAGGTGTATCTTTAACTTATTAGAAGCCACCAAACTGTTTTCCAAGGTAGTTGTACCATTTCCCACTTCCACCAACAGCAGTATAGGAGAGTCCTAGTTATTTCACATTCCCCTCAATATTTGCTATTCTCAATCTCCTTAATTTTAGCCATTTTAATTGTGTAGGGGTATCTCATTGTGGTTTGAATTTGCATTTCCCTGTAACTAATGATTTTGAGTACTTTTTCATGTACTTATTGGCCATTCATAATATCCCTTTTGGTAAAGTGTCTGTTTAGATCTTTTCCCTCTGCATGAAGGTTGTCTGATTTATTTATTTATCCCTCCCTCCTTCCTTTCTTTCTTTTTAGAGGAAATATTTGAAATTTTATCCCTGATAAGGGGTAAATATCTAGAATCTATAAACTCTTTCAACTCTACAACAAAAAACCAAGCAACCCAATTAAAAAATGGTCAAAAGACTTGAATAGACATTTCTTTTAAGAAGAGATACTGCATAAAATGGCCAATAAGCACATGAAAAGATGCTTAACATCACTAATTGTTAGGGAAGTACAAATCAAAACCACAGTGAGATACCACCTTGTATCCATTAGGATGGCTGCCAGCAAAAAAACAAAAACAAAAACAAAGTTAGTTTTGATCAGAATGTGGAGAAATCAAAACCATTGTGCACTGTGGGTGGGAATACAAAATGGTACAGCTACTATGGAAAACAGTTTGGTGGTTCCTAAAAAAAAAGAAAATAATAGAATTACCTTATGATTCATGTATACCCAAAAGAATTGAAAGCAGAGTCTTGAACAGATGTTTGTGCACGCATGTTCATAGCAGCATTATTCACAAGAGGCAAAAGGTAGAAGCAACGCAGGTGTCCACCAATGGATGAATAATTAAGCAAAATGTGGTATACACATTGGTATTTTTGAGCCTTATAAAGGAAGGAAATTTTAACACATGCTACAATATGGATGAACCTTGAGGACATTATGCTTACTAAAATAAGCCAGTCAAATAATGACAAATGCAGTATGATTCCTTATATATGAGGTACCCAGAATAGTCACATTCATAGTAGAATGGTGGTTGCCAGGGGCTAGGGAGAGGGGACAATGGGGAATTTTAGCAGCACTATTGCCCCTGCTACTAGGCTGAGGAGGGAGGATTACACTTAAGCTTTCTTATTATTGAGTTTGGGGAGTTATGTATTCTGGGATACAAATTCTTTACCAGATATTTGAGTTGCAAATATTTCTTCAGTCTGCAACTTGCCTTTTCATTCTCTTAACAGTGTCTTAAAAGGACCAGAATTCTAGTTTGATGAAGTTCAGTTTTCAATTGTTTTCTTTAATGGATAGTGCTTTGGGTGTCATATGTAAGATATCTTTGCCTTACTCAAGGTCAGGAAGCTTTTCTTCCTATGTTTTTGTCTAGAAATTTTATAGTTTTAAGGTTTACATTCAGGACAGTTATCACATTTTTTAGTTGATTTTTGTATCTGGTACAAGTTATATATCAACTTTCACTCTTCTGCATATGAATATCTAATTGTTCCAAGCATAAATTTGTTGCAAAGCCTTGTTCTTTTCCCCACCAAGTTGCTTTTCACACTTTTGTCAAAAATCAGTTGTTTATACATGTGTGAGTTTATTTTTAGACTCTATTCTGTTTCATTGATCAATTTATGTATGTTTATGCCAATACCAAATTGTCTTGATTATTGTAGCTTTATGAGTCTTGAAATTAAGTAGTGTCAGCTATCCAAATTCTTTTTCAAAGTTGTTTTGGGTATTCTAAGTCTTTTTTTTAAAATTCATTTTCTTATGGACTTTAAAGACTTGTAAATTTCAACAATACCACAAAAGGTTGCTGGGAATTTGATTGGGATTGCATTGAATTTTTAGATCAATCTGGGGAGAATTGACATGTTAATAATCTTCCAACCTATAAACATGGTGTATCTCTCCATTTGTTTAGATTTTTAATTTCTATAAGCAATGTTTATAGTTGTCAGAGCAAGTTTTGCATGTCTATTGTCATGTTTATCACTAAGCATTCTTAATTATCTATTGCTAGTATATAGAAATACAATTAGTATATTGATATTGTACCTTGGACATTTGGTACAACTATCTTATTAGTTCTAGTATCCTTTTTTGTAGATTTCATTATATTTTCTACATAGACAATCATGTTGTCTGTGAACAAAGGCAGTTTTACTTCTGTTCCAATCTGTATACTTTTTTTTTTCTGTTCCTTTTTTATTGCACTTGGTAGAACATTAGGACAGTGGTTCTCAACCTGTGGGTCGTGACCCCTTTTTAACAATAAAAATACATCGCAGCATTAGGAAGATTGAGAACCACTGATTGAGGACATTTTGAGTAGGAGTAGTGAGACTAAATACCTCTGACTTATTTCTGATCTTAGGGGGGAAAACATTCATCTGTTTACCATTAAGTATGATGTTAGCTATAGCTTGGTCTGTAGATGTCCTTTACTATGTTGAAGAAGTACTTCTATTCCAACATTGGTAGTTTTTCTTCCTTAGTAAGAAATGGATATTAGATTTTATCAAATGTTTTTCCTGCATCTATTCAGATGATCATATGGTTTTCTTTTTTAGTGTGTTAATATTGGTAGACTCACATTGATTTTCAAATGTTAAACCAACTTTGAAATCCTGAGATAAATACCACTATGGCATGATATTTTATCCTTTTTAAATATTGTTGAATTCTATTTGCTGAAATTTCATTTATAATTTCTATATCTTGTTCATAAGGGATATTAGTCTGTCATTTTCTTTTGTTGTAATGTCTTTATTTAGTTTTTGCATCAGGATAATACTACTTCATAGAATAAACTAGGAAGTATTACCTTCTCTTCATCTTCTGGAAGAGTTTGTGTAAAATTGTTATAATTTATTTTTTAAATGTAGAATTCACCAGTAAGGCCGTCTAGGTCTAGAACTTCTTTATGGGAAGGTTTTTTTGTTTTGTTTTTGGCCAGGGCTGGGTTTGAACCCGCCACCTCTGGTATATGGGGCCAGCCTCCCACTCCTTTGAGCCACAGGTGCTGCCCCTATGGGAAGGTTTTTAACTACATATTTAATTGCCTTAATAGATATATGGCTATTAAAGTTGTTTCTTTCTTCTTTAGTTTTTGTTTCAGGTTGTACAAAGTTACAACTTGTTATTGAGTGAACAATAGTTTCCAATTGTGATGTTTTCTTCCTGATGAATTGTTCCTTATATCATTATAAAATTGCCTCTTCTTTTCCCCTGGTGATATTTTTGCTATGTCTATGTTGTCTGACATTAATGTAGTTGCTCTAACTTTCTTTTGATTAGTATGAGCATGATAAATATTTTTTGTTCCTTTTATTTTTGTCTATTTGTCTCTTTATATTTAAAGTAGGTCTTACTTTATGGTTGGGTCTTTATTTAATCTAACAATCTCTTCCTATTAATTATAGTAGTTAGACCACTTATGTTTAATGTGACTATTGACATTTAGGTTTAAGTCTGTCATTTATTTGTTTTCTATTCATCCCATTACTTCTTTCCATTTTTCCTTTTCCTGCTTTCCTTTGAATTGAATATTTTCTATGATTCCCTTTTATCTCCTTTATTAAACTTATTACCTATAACTTTTTAAAAAAAATCAGGACCAGGCAAGGTTCAAACTTGCTACCCCTGGCTTGTGAAGCTGGTGCTCTAACTACTGAGCTATAGCACTGAGCTCTGTGATTCTTATGTTGCTATTTTAATGGCTGCTTTCAAGTTTATAATATAAATCTTTAACATCACAGTCTACTTTCAAATGATATTATACTATTACATGTACAGTATACAAACTTTACAATAATACATTTCTCCCCTCCTGATTTTTATGCCAATATTGTCAGACATTTTACTTTTATACATACATGTAATAAACCTATGTTATATTATTGTTTTGTATAAATACTCAATTATCTTTTAAAATACAGATATAAACATAAATCCCATTTCTAGTGCTATCATTGCTTTGTGGAGGTCCACATATCCATCTGGTATCATCTCGATTCTGCTTGAAGAATGTCCTTTAACATTTCTTGTAGTAGGGTTGTGTTTTCTTTTTCTTTTTTTTTTTTTTGAGACAGAGTTTCAAGCTGCCATCCTGATTAGAGTGCTGTGGCGTCACAGCTCATAGCAACCTCAAACTCTTGGGCTTAAGCAATTCTCTTGCCTTAGTCCTCTCAAGTAGCTGGGACCACAGGTGCCCACCACAATGCCTGGCTATTTTTCTTTTTTGTTGTTTCAGTTGTCATTGTTGTTTTAGCTGGCCCAGGCCAGGCTAGAACCCGCCAACCTCAGTGTATGTGGCCAGTGCCCTACCCACTGAGTATGGGTGCTGCCCTGGTTGTGATTTTTTTTTTCTAGCTTTTTTGTATGTCTGAAAAAAATCTTTATTTTACCTTCCCTTTTGAAAGACATTTTCACTTGTATAGAAATTTGAGTCTTTTCTTCTCAATATTTTAATGTTACTGCTCCACTGTCTTTTTGCTCACATTATTTCCATATGAGAAATCTGTTGTAAGCCTTATATTTGTTCGCATGTAATGTGTCTTTTTGTTTCTTCTGGCTGCTTTTAAGATTTTGTCATCATTATTTATGTATTTGTTTAGTTTTGAGACAGAGTCTTCCTCTGTCACCCCAGCTAAAGTGCAGTGAGCCACTGTGCCAGGCCTATCTCTATTTCAGTTTTGAACAATTTGATTATGATGTGTCTTGGTATACACAGATTTCTTCTGTTTTGGGTTTATTGAACTTTTTAGAACTATGGGTTTATAGTTGTTTTACTTCAAGTGAAGTTTAGTAATTTTTTGGCTTTTTTTTTCCCTTGGAGGCAGAGTCTAGTTGCGTTGCCATAGGCAAAGTGCAATGGCATCATCACAGCTCACAGCAACCTCAAACTTCTGGCCTCAAGCCATCCTCCTGCTTTGGCCTTCTGGTTGGGACTACAGGTACCTGCCACTGTGCCCAGCTAATTTTTTTATGTTTTTAGAGACAGGGCCTCACTCTTGCTTAGGTTGTTCTCAAACTCCTGACTTCAAGGGATCCTCCCACCTTGACCTCCTAGAGTGCTAGGATTACAGGTGTGAGCCACCACACCCAGCCTCACTATTTTTTGAAATAGTTGTTTTTTTCTGTGCTCCAACTCTCTTCCTTCCTCTAGAGCAGTGGACTTTCAACCAGCGCAAGAGGATCTTAGGTGTGCTATGAAAAACTTTTTGTTTGAAAATTTTTAAAGAATCATTAATTAAATTATTTTCAAGAAAAGTTCAAAGCACAGTAACTATATTCTTTTTTTTACTCTTTTTTTTGATCAACATAATTTAGGTGTGCCATGGAAGTTTAACTATAGGTTCAAGTGTGCCATGAGATAAAAAGGTTGAAAAATGCTGCTCTAGAGAGTTCAGTAACACATATATTAATATTAAGCTGGTTGAAGTTATCCCTACAGTGCACTGATGGCTATGTACATTTTTTTCATTCCTTTTTTATCTTTGAGTTTCTTTTTGGATAACCTCTACTGCTATTCATTTAAACTCCCTATTCTTTTTTAGGAGGAGAGGGAGCAAGATCTAATTTACTATTAACTGGATTCCATACAGTGTACTTTTCATCTGTCAAAAGATAGAATTACAACACATTTAAAGATCTTAATTGGCTTTTATTTGAGATTCTAGAATCAGGCAACACCTCATTCTGTGTAGTTGACATTACATTATGCACTGCGTTACACTCTGTGCAAGTTGTCCCAGCTCATAGTACCTTTGCAGTACACTGTTATCCCCATAACACTATGAGGAATGGGAGCCCAGGGAAGTGAATGAACTTTCCCAAAGCCATACAGCTAGAAACAAGTTTTGACCCCAGTTGAATCCAAAGCCAGTAGTGCTGTCTAATTCAGCCTCCAGTTCTGCCTCATAGTAAGGGCTCTTTTTAATTATTTTAAAAAATGTATTTGTTCTTTCATAAATTTATTATCTTAATGAACATTTATTGATTACCATAGACTATAGAATCTCTGTATAAGTTGACCACCCAATGGACTGTAACAAACTGCTCAACATATAGAGTTCAACATAAGGAACTAGGCCTTCTGATGTGTACATGTGGTATGTGTCTGGTCTCTGAAAATTAGGTCAACTTAGGGAGGTGGGCAACTATGGAGATTCTACTGTGTGTGTATGTATATATACATATATATGCATGTGTGTATGTATATATAAGTACACACACACAAATACCAGTTACAGTATTAAGGGCTGAATAAAATACAGGTAAGAACAAGTGTGGTCTCCTACCTCCCAGGTTATTTTTACCAGTATAAAAATTACAAATAAATGCTATAAACCTGTGGTCTCCAACCCCCTGGGCTGCAGACTAGTTCCATCTATGGCCTGTTAGGAACCGAGCCACCCAGCAGGCAGTGACATAGGAGGGGCAGAGCTTCATCTGCATTTATAGCCACTCTCTATCACCCGCATCACCCCTGAGCTCCACTTCCTATCCCATACCCTGCCCTGTCCTTAGGTAAATTATCTTCCATGAAACTGGTTCCTGGTGCCAAAAAGGTTGGGGACTGCTACAAACTATTTGGTATGCCATAGTAGGTTTGTTCATTTTTTTCAGACATTTTACTTTTAAACATGTGTCAAAATTTTAGTTTAAGCAGGTCACAAGAAAAGAAGCTTATGTGGGTTAATTTAGAGATTGTCTCCCCTAGAAGGATTTTATAGGAAAACAGGGTGATTAGGTAATCACTGTTAGACTGGATACAGTGAAAAAAGGCTTGTTTCAAGATTATTAGATCCTGACTGACAGTCAGCTGAGTGGGTAGGTATCTGGCTTCCCAGAAGAGGTCTTAATCTCATTAAAGTTTATCAGAAAATTACTTAAGCATTTTATCAATGCTAATTTCTTCCCAGAAGGAGGTTGGGAATTACATCATGTGAAAAGGTTCTACCCCATGTCAAGTTTGGGACTGTGTTTCTTTACTGGGTGTGTATACCATAGAGAGGAGCAGAGGAGAGATGACAGTGGACAATAGCAGCGTGTTCATTATCCAGCAGTCTCTGTTTCCTTTGCTTGACAGATATTAACTAGTTAATCCCCACACAGTGTAAGACATAAAGGCTTTTATTATCATCCCCATTTTTGCAGAGGAGGAAAGTGAAGCACAGAAAGTTGAACTTGGCTCAAGGTCTCACAGCTGGGGTGTAGTGCAAAGGTCAGGGAGGTATCATAAGGAAGGTTGGAGGATCATCTGTTCCCCGGATGGATGATGGGGAGGAAAACATTCTGGACCCCCACCCCATTCTCTGCCAGAAAGCCAAGCTTGTCATCAGGGAAAGCGCAATGGAAACCACTTGTTCTCCATGCATGTGGCTGGATGTCCATTTGGCTTTACAGGGTGGCTGACTCAAGTCTCAGCTGTGTTGCTAGACCACACATTCTGGTTTGCACAGAATGGAGACCCCCTTTCACCTAGAAGCTTTCAGAGAGATATAAGCAAAGCTTCAGACCAAGGCAAAAACACATTAGTCCACCTGGCCACCATGGGTGGTGTGAGTGGTTTCCCAGATCACTTTAGCTCTAGCCTGAGGGTTCCATTTTATCTGTTTATTTGACATATTTATGGCTTGCCTGTAAGCTCCACAGCAGAGGGAGTGTTAAAAGAAGAGTCTTACTATTCCAGTGTAAATAGAAGTAAAGATGATAAACTTTTACCAGGTCATGTCCAAATTGATAGTTGATACTACTTCAGGCACAGAGAGAGCCTTTTAGAATTGAATCTATTAGAAATTACAGGAGATTCTGTGCGAAAATTTAAAGAGAACATTTTAAAAATAATATTTCTTATGTTACCTATAAATTCCACTAGCCCCAATACCACTGTTACATTATTTTCACATATTATTTCTTCTTCACGTTCTACATGCTGGGAGTCTTGTCTATACTGCATACCTACTATTTTGTATTCTGCTTGTTTTCAATGACCAGTGGATCATAAACATTTTTCATGTTTCTACATAATTATCATTTTAATGGCCACATAATATTCCATTGTGCAGAGGTACTGTAATTTATTAAACCATTCCCCTTAATGTTGGCCATTTATGTGTTTTCAGTTTGGAGCTTTTATAGATAACACTGCAGTGAGCATCTTCTTGCAAATAGCTTTTTGCTGCTGTTGAATTTCCATAGGAATAATTCCTAATAGAGAAATTACTGGTAAAGGATACAGACATGTATATGGCTCTTTCTCTATATTGCTGAATTGCTTGGCAAAAATATTATTTAATACAGTGTCATCACTCTGGAATGAATGTACTAGTTTTATCTCAACTTCAATAGCAGTTAGTATAAACATTTTTTCCCTAATTTGATAGATAAAGTGGCATTCCAGTTGGCTTTAATTTACATTCCTATGTTTACTAGTGAAGATTATTAGTTCTCTATGTATTTATTTATATTGCATATAATTTTCTATGAATTATCTGTTCATTTATCTGTTGTGGGCTTGGTGTTTTTCTTATAAATGTAAATGGACTTTTTACAGATGAATCATTTTTGTCCTGTTGATTCAAATGTTTATCCTACTTTGTCTATTCTTGTTTGTTTTTTTTTTTTTAGTTTTAATATTCATTATAAAGAAGCTTTGTATCGATATATATGGGGCTTGTCAATCTCTTCATCTGTGAATACTTTTTATTTTTCTGAAGAAAATAATTCTTCACTGGATCTTTGAGTGTTTTATATGCCTTTCCTTTATTCATTTATTTAACACTGAGTTACTTAGAGTCTTTTGTGGGTCAGATATACTTCTAGGCTCCAAAGACCCCAAATTCCTCTCTTCTAGATTACACTCTAGTGAGAAGAAACAATAAGCAAGAACCTAACACATTTATCAGGTAGCAATAAATCTATAAAGAAAAAAATAAAGCAGAGCAAAGGGATACAGAATGAGAAGGGAAAGATTTGGTACTCAAGAAAGATCACTCACAAAGTGACATTTGAGATGGGCGAGGTAGGGAGGGCTGCTGTCCTTAGGTATCGTTTGAGCAGAATGAGGTGACGGAGGAGATAGCAAGTGCAAAGACCCTGAGACAGGACACACATGAGAGACAGGGAAAGCCATGTCTTTGGAGTAGAGAAGACGAAGTAAAGAATAGGTTAATATAGCCATCCTTCCCCAACTTTACCTCATTTCCCATCTGCTAGAGACACTGTTTCCTTTTCTAGCTGATTTTAAAAAAAATTTCTATTTCCCTATCTCTAAGTGACATGTGTATGCAGCTATTTTTCTTTGTTCTATTTTAAGCGTTATTATTTACTGATTTTTCCTATGGAAGATGGCGATTTAGCTCTTTTATCCTATATCCACACCAGAAGCACACACTTCCCTTATCCTGTCCTTATATCATAATGGTGATTATATTAATATTTAGTGTTTACAGTATGCTATGTAAACATGTACTGTAGTCACACCTGAACTGTATGATTCCTTCTAGGCACAATGTTTTATTTTCCAGAGTTAATAATTGCCTTGTTTTTTAATATTTATGTTATTTACTTAGTTTTGTCTATTTTTATCTTAAATTCAGTCCAATATTCTTAACTGGATAAATACCTTCCCAGTACTTTCAACTACATCAGGGGCCTGATCTGTCAGTTTCAGCTCCTTGTTGAAATCTCTCTGGAGATTTCATTCCATTCTTGTCTGGTTTGTTTTCTGGTGTACAGCTCTCAGCCTGGGATCAATCTTCCCCAAGACTCCCTTTCCCTCTCTTCTATTCAGATCTTCTCTTTTCTGTATCTAGTATCTTTTCCTTTCATGATTTGCTGCCTGGTTTTGATAGAGCACATCCTCCGCCAGCTTCTTGAAAAGAGGTGTTTGAAATGTTGGCATACTTCCTTCTTCCTCCTTCCATTCTTTTTCTTTCTTTCTTTTTTTTTTAATTGAAAGGGATGGTTGCAGCTTCCTACAATTTGCTAATCTATGAATTGCTTCATCATCCCTGTCTGGTTTTTAGCCCTTCCATCACTTTAGTAACTAATCTCCATATTGAATTCCCTCTGTGAAGAAACCTGGCATGGCTTAGTTTTTCTGCCTGGACCCTGATGAAATAGATTCTCTGGACCAAACTTGCCAATCAAGAACTCTCAGATTCTTGTTACAAACAGGATAAAGTTGAAATCCTCTTATTCAATACTTTCATAATCTGATCTTACCTTAAATTTCTGCAGTTCACATTCACTGTCCACAGATCTCATTTGTTGTTTTTATTAGACTGTTCCCTTCTCTCCCCACCTCCATCTCTTGCTCTATCTAGGCGGGTCTGCCCATTGAAACCCACCTCTCCTCCCCTGCCCCAGTAACACTGAGCCATTTTAAGGCTCAATTTGAGTGTTATTTCTGCTATGAAGTCTTTCTATGGGTCAAATGAAATTCTGAACTTCTCTTCCATGAGGTTGGAGAGGATTTAAAATGATACTTTTGTTAACACCCTGAACTGTAAGTTTACCAGTTTCCCTAGAGTTTATACACCCGGTCAACAAAGATTTATCAAGCCCCACTAATGGGTAAAACCCTATTCCAAATTTGCAAGAGTATATATTCATTTATGAGCTTAAAAGGCTTCTGGATGTAAGTATGAATTAAACAAAGTATGTATGAGTTTAGAACAATCCAGTACTCTCAACCTTTTTGGCACCAGGGACAGGTTTCATAGAAGACAATTTTTCCACAGACTGGGGGTGGATGGTTTTGGGATGGTTCCAGTGCATTACATTTATTGTGCAGTTTATTTCTATTATTATTATATCATAATCTATAATGAAATAATTATATAACTCACTATAATACAGAATCAGTGGTAGCCCTAAGCTTGTTTTCCTGCAACTAGATGGTCCCGTCTAGGGGTGACAGGAGACAGTGACACCCGACGTGTGTTGTTTAGGTCCACCTGAGGTCATTAGGCATTAGATGGAACTAATCCTTGTAAGGAACTTAAAACCTAGAAACCCCCACATGCTCAGTTTACAGTAGGGTTCAGACTTCTCTGAAAATTTAATGTTCTTGCTGATCTGGCAGGGGGTAGAGCTCCAGTGGTGAGGTGAGCGATGGGGAGAGGCTATAAATACAGATGAAGCTTCACTTGCTCATTCACTGCTCACCTCCTGTGCAGCCTGGTTCCTAACAGGCCATGGACAAGTACTTTTCTGCCACCCAGAGATTAAGACCGGAGGATTTATCCATTAAAGTGTAGATTAATTTAGATTTATTTCCTGCTAGAGTCTAGATAAACTTGGGTACAGGGAATTAGAACTGGGTGAAAAGGACAGGAAAATATAGACCTGGTTGTAAAGAGATTTAGTTGAACTAACAGATAGATACGAAGAAATTATCACAATTCAGCTAAGAGAAACAAGAATTAAGAAAATAACAGACATGGAAGGCTGAGTGGGAAGATCCACATGTCTGCTTCTTAAATATAGAAGAATAATGAGAATAAGAGAAAGACAATCTTTAAAGAGAAAAGGGCTGAAGAGTTTCCAAAATTGATGAAAAATATAAATTCTCATATTAGGGAAGTAAAATGAATCTCAAGAATGTAAATGAAAAGAAACACACATTTAGCAACTTGAAAGTGAAATTGTGTAATATTGATAGAAAGATCTTAAATCATGCACAGAGGAAAGATGGATGTCCTACAAAGGACAACAAAATTGGAAAAATAGCTGACTTCTCAGAAGCAACTATGGCAACCAGAAGATGTCTTCAAAATGCTGAATAGGGGAAAAGTATCAAACAAAATTTTAAATGACTATAAATGATCAAGAAAGACATATTCAGACAAACAAAAACTCAAGAGAGTTTGCACCAGAAGAACAATCACCAAGA
Organism: Perodicticus potto; assembly: GCA_963574655.1. NCBI lineage: Eukaryota > Metazoa > Chordata > Mammalia > Primates > Lorisidae > Perodicticus > Perodicticus potto. The sequence continues at coordinate 21,455 of CAUYRH010025670.1, forward strand.
GAACTCTTAAAATGCATCATTAAGAAAGAAGGAAACTGGCTCGGTACCCATAGCACAGAAGTTATGGCGCCAGCCGCATACACTGAAGCTGGCGGATTTGAACCCAGCTGGGGCCAACTGCCACAAAAAAATAGCCAGGTGTTGTGGCAGGCACCTGTAGTCCCAGCTACTTGCAGGCTGAGGCAAGACAATCACTAAGCCCAGGCAAGAGTTTGAGGTTGCTATGAGCTGTGATGCCACAGTACTCTACCGAGGGTGACATAGTGAAACTCTGTCTCAAAAAAAAGAAAGAAGCTTGGCGCCTGTGGCTCAACGGGCTAAGGTGCCAGCCACGTACACCTGAGCTGGTGGGTTCGAATCCAGCCCGGGCCCGCCAAACAATGATGGCTGCAACCAAAAAATGGCCGGGCATTGTGGCGGGCGCCTGTAGTCCCAGCTACTTGGGAGGCAGAGGCAAGAGACTTGCTTGAGCCCAGGACTTGGAGGTTGCTGTGAGCTGTGATGCCACAGCACTCTATCGAGGGTGACAGCTTGAGGCTCTGTCTCAAAAAAAAAAAGAAAGAAAAGAAAGAAGGAAACTCATTGCAGAAGGAAGATTTAATATGCAATGGTAAATAAATGGGTAAATATTTTAAAAAATTGTATAAAAACAACACTGATTAATTATGGAATAAAAGAAAGAGATAGATCTAAAATTTAAACATACAACATGGAAGGGAATGAGCACAAAGTGTTCTGCAGTCCTTGATTTGATTGTTATTAATTTTGGACTTAAACATTCATGTTAAAACTTAAAAGTAAACCCTAAAATAATAGAAATGGAATAGATGACTTGTAAAAGAGAAGAGGAAACTATAATTTAAAAACTTCTGTCCTTTCTAAAGAAAGTTGTAAATGAGGAAAAATCAGAAAAATGGTGAATCAAAAAGCACCATATAAAATGGTTGAATTAATCCATATATATTAGTAATTACAATAAATGTAAATAGATTTATCCTGAAAATTAGAAGACAAAGGTTGATCAGAATGGATTAACAAAGACCCAAATTCAGCCTGCTTATTTGCAGTTTATGAGACAGAAAAATCAAAAGTAAAAGAATGGAAAACGATACGATTTTTTGCAAACACTGGAAAGCTAGTGTAGCTATATTAATATCACAAAAATAAATTTTTAAAGCAAGAAGCATTATCTTCACAACATAATTGACTTTTCAGTTCTCTAGGAAGCTATTGATTCTAAACTTGTATGTACTTAATAACTTCAAAATATACAAAGCAAAAAGAGGCAAGGAAAAATGAACAAATCCACTCTTTTGAGTTGGAGATTTATATATATTTCTCTGAATATTTGATTAATAAAATAGGTCAAAAAACTAATAAACAAATGGAAGACTTGAAAAAAGCAAATCAAGATGCAGAATATAGCAATCATATGTCCTCCTCAAGCCCATAGGAGCAGTTCCTAAAAACAGCATTTTCTGAGGTCCAAAGCAAGGCTTAGTAGATCATGAAAAAGCAAGACATGGAAAGAGTGCATGGTGTGCTGTGATTTGTGTCTTAGCAGGTAAATACACACATACACAATCCATAATACACATGTATGCTTATTAGGCATAAAGCATTTCTGGAAAAAGAAACAAAAATCTGAAAATCACAGTTTCTTTTGGGGAAGAAGACTAAGGGTTAGGATTGGGCAGAAACCTATTTTTTCATCTTATATATGTTTGTTCAGTTTTTTCTGCTGTCAGTGTGTTTTACTTTTCATTAAAATCACGAATTAAATATACTATGTATATTTAAGCAGCCACAAAAGAAATAGTTTAAGGCAATAGAGATATTAAAAAAGTATGCTGTCACTGTGAAATGATGTAAGGCACTGTAAGCTCAGAGAGAAGGCAGTTTACTTATGGACGAGTGGAGCTGCAAAAGGCTTTGGGAAGAAGGTTTTTTGTTTTGTTTTTGTTTTTTTTCTGGGTCTCAAGGTTCAGGTAGATTGAGATTGGGAAAGAAAGGGAGAACATTGCTTAAACCTCTGGATGCAATTCCACTGAGGCACATGGGTTGTGATCACTGGCCTTGGAGATTGATACAGAGGAAGGATGTCACTGGCAAAGTTTGCTACTGGAAGGAGTAGAGTGGGGTAAATGGATGATATGAATGGAACTGACCCAGTCACCCCATAAGCAAAGACCAAACCCAGCCTGGGAGGTCCTGAGATAGCAAAGTTGGGATGTCCTAAAAGCATTTCTTTCTTTCTTTTTTTTTGTTTTTGGTTGCAGTTTTTGGCAGGGGGCAGGTTTGAACCTGCCAACTCCGGTATATGGGGCCAGTGCCCTACTCCTTGAGCCACAGGCACCGCCCCTAAAAGCATTTCTATTAATAGAACTCTCTTGCCCTTTGGCCTTTGCCACAGGCAACCTCCCTGTATTAGCCAGGCATTTTAGCCAAACATTTCCTGTGTTAAGAAAGCACAGATGAACATGGGTCCTCTCTCAGAAACTGGGAAGATCCATTTAAAAACAACATGGCTTTCAACACCCAGACCTTGATTTTCAAAATTGCTATCAATTTGGTTTATGTTAAAAAAAAAAAGAGAGAGAGAGAGAGAGAAAATTTGGCTTATGTTGTAGCTGGGTTTCTGAGCACAGATGAAGTGTTTCACAAGTGTCCTTAACTGCTAGGAAGTGCTGGGGACAGCAGCTGGCATCCAGCCAGTGAGAGCAGTGATGGCAGTATGGACAGTAAGATAGTCCTGACCAATTCCAGCTTGCTGGTCTTCCTGTTAGAATGCTATTTGTATTTGAGGTTCCCTGCCTGGTATTTAAGGCCTCTTACAATCTACATTCACCTCATCTTTATCCATTTTATTCTTCCATAACCAGAGAATGGGCAACTTTTAAAGAAAAGAAATTGATTTCTTATAGTTCTAAAGGCTGGCAAATCCAGTATCAGGGTGCTGGCATCTGGTGAGTGCTTTTTTGCTGTGTCATCCTACCTAAGATGGTGCAAGAGAGGGAGTGGAAGGAGTGAAGAGGAGGGAGGGAGAAAGAGAGGGGAGCCAGAGTGAGTAAGATTGAGAGAGAGGGAGAGAGGCTTGCCCTTTTATAAGGGGCCCCTCTCCCACAATGAGGGCATTAATCCATTCATGAGGTTGGAGCCCTTATGGCCTAATCACCTCCATTCGACTTCCCAGAGCTGTTGCATTGAGTATTAAGTTTCCAGTGCATGCTTTTGGAGGGACACACTGAAATCATAGCATGCCTTTCCCATTCAACATTCATACTTCCACCCACCTCAAAACCTGTACTCTTTATCACACCCTTTCTCCTACGTGTCTTGCTTGTTTTTGATATTTTGCCATTGCTTGAAACCTCCACTTCCAACACTCAACAGGAGGGTGGGTGTTGATGGTGGTACAGAGATGCCATGTTATTTACCTGCTCTCCATTAATTGCACATCTTAAGTGAGGTGCAGGAATAAAACTTAGGTAATATATGCATATGAAACTATTAAGAATAATAACTGGCTTATGAGCAGGAGAAATCATAGGAGAATGGAAAGTCTTACTGAATTACGTAGGAAGCAAGAGACCTGTATTTTAGTTCCAATTCAGCCTCTGACTCACTGTGTGTGTCTTTCAATTGCTGCAAAACTAGTTACCCCAAGACTTTATGACTTATAACAACAATCTGTTTTATTATATCATGATTTTATGGGTCAGGAAATTGGATGGATCTCAGCTGATGATCCTTCTGTTGCAGGTGACCTTGATTGAGGTCAGATGGTGGTACTTAGTATCAGAGGGGTTGGTCTACTCTGGGGTGGCGGTCCAAGATGGTATCATTTACCAGTCTGGCATCTTGGTAGATGTGATAGTTTCCCAGGGCTGCCTTAACAAAGTATCACAAACTGAGTGGTTTAAAATAAGAGAATATATTCTCTTATAGCTGAAATCAAGGTTTTGGCAGGGTTATGCTCCCTCTCAAGGTCCTAAGGAAGAATCCTTCCTTGCCTCTTCTGGCTGCTGGTGATTACCATCATTCTATGCTTTTCCTTGGCTGATAGATACACCACTCCAGTCTCCGCCCTCAGCTTTACCTGGCTTCTCCTCTGTGCGTCTGTGTCTCTGTGCACAGATTTTCCTCTTGTAAGAAGGCCAGTAATATTGGATTTAGGGCCAACCCTAATCCTGTACGGCCTCATCTTAATTATATTTGCAAAAACCTTGTTTCCCAACAAAGTCACAGTCACTGGTTGCAGATGGACATCAATTTTGGAAGGACAATCTTCAGTTCAGTTATAGCAGAGTCAGCTGGAAGCTTAGAGAGTATCTGGATGTGGTCTCTCCAGTTGGGGTCTCAAGGAGCTGTACTTCTTAGGTACTGTCTCAGGTTCTCAGGAGAGTGTCCCAGGAGATCCACCTGAAAGGTGTAGGATTCTTACACAGTGGCCTGGGAAGTCACAGACTGTCATTTCTGCCATCTTCCATTGGTCAATTAAATCACAAAGCCAGCTGGTATTTAAGAGGTGGGGTTAAACTCCAATACATGATGCAAGAAGTGTCTGAAAATTTATAGCCATTTTCAACCTGCCACACTGTGTTCCATGTACATTGGTAGACATTTTTGTACTTGCTCATTTAACCCTCCCAACCATCCTGAGTCAGATTATGCTCACTCTTCATGTGGAAAAACCAAGGCTCAGAGAGGTCAAATAACGTCTTCAAAACCCCACAGCTAATGAACTGTGGAGCTAGGATTTGACCAGTGGCTATCTCATTCTAAAGCAGCGGTTCTCAACGACCCACAGGAACTGTATTAAAGGGCCGCGGCATTAGAAAGGTTGAGAACCACTGTTCTAAAGTATGTTCCTTCCAGGATACCACCCTAGAAAGAAAGATAGTTCCTTGTTGGTACGAGAGATCTAGATCTGCTCTAGAAGCCTTAGGATGGCATACACATGAGCCTCTGTGCCCATGGCATTGCAGGCAGCTGGGGATTATGCTAACCACAGCAATGGTAGGATTTTCCTGGGCCCAGACTCCTCCACCACGAGCATCATTTAACTGCTGAGCCCTCCTTTCCTCGTCAGCAGTCCTACGGGTCTCACATGTGCTCACTGGTGCAACAGTTGGCATCACCAGCTGTGCCCACCTCTGCAGGGGGACTGGCTGCTGTCTTTGGGCCCCATCAGATTGGTCCTTCTGTATGTCACATCTCCTGTTTGCCATTCCCCTAACAGCTTTTATTAACTCTTCTTCTTTGGCCTGAGTCCAGATGCGGTCACTTCACAGGTGAGACCCATTGAGGCAGGTACACCCAAGTGTGGCAGGCGGAGGGTGCCATGCTGCTGACCTTGGACTGCTGCTTCTCTTTGAATGGTCAATACCTGCATAGCTCCACTGATGGCAGCTCACAACTCTGCTTTGATGTGACGATATCTGCACCCCTCCTTACACACACCTGTTCCCTCTTGGGTCTGGCATGTTTAATTCATTTCCCTTCATGAACATTTTCTGAGTGCAAATTATGGTCAAAAATCTGTCCTAGGCATGGGGACAGCACACCAGCCATGGCACTGGAGACTACAAAGAACCTGTAACCATAATTTTAGTTCAATGGCTTTATTTTGTAGGGGAAACTGAGGAACAGAGAGCAAAAGGAATAATACACAGGGCTTCAGTCTGAGAGTCTTGTTAAGCCCAATGTTGCTCTGTTCAATGCAGGGCTACCTCCCAGACCCTGTGGGATCGCTCCACTTGGATTGGGGCAGACATCCTGCAGGTACTGCTGAAACCAGTCAGCCAGGAACCCTGGCCAGGGTCAGCGGCAGTGCTGTAGAGAGGGCAGGCAATGAAACTTCCCAGCCTTTTTTAGGGAGCCTACTTGATGAGCCTGTGAGAAGGAATGTTGATTCCTGCACTTAGTTTCTCTTTATTGCTAATCTGCACAAAGAAATGTTAATGATTTTAATTATGGGGTTGGGTTAATACATCATGTAAATGATTTTATTTAGAAAATGCAAACTAATCCCCTTTGCAGCAAGGCACTGCCTGAGGCCCTCCCACCTGCTTGCCTGGCTGGAGGGAGGGAGGTAGGGGGGCTGTTTCCCCGGGATCCCTGCTCCCTGCTTCCTGGGAGGCAGAGCCTGCCAGACAACCTGCAGGACACATTCCTTACCACGTGCAGGCCAGAGAGAAAGCCTGGTTCCCTCTTGGCGCCCCTCAGTGCCCCCACCTGCTTTGCTCCTGGACTGAAGGCCATTGAGGGAGATGGGCGGTCTCGAAGGCTACCCGGCTCTTCCCAGCCGTCCCCATTCCTTCCTGTCGGCAGTTCCCGCCAACAGAGCTGATTATTCCTCAATTTGTTCCAACCTGAAAATAAAGACAGATAAAGTGAAAATATTCTGGGAACAATGCCAAGCCAAAGGCATTAAATTATTAAGCGATCTCTATCTGAGTAATGGATTTATGCCCTTTAACAACTTTAAAAGAAATATAATGTTTTTCAATACCCTCTTTTAGGGAACTTCTTATAAATGAACTGTCCATTTTATTAGTATTAAAGGAAATGGGGATTGAATCAGAGCTTCTAGGGCTGGTGATTATCTGCAGATTTCTCCTTAGAGCTGGGGAAATTAACAACATGGAATAATAATCCACACATTTTTTTAAAGGGCACTTTACAAGATATCGTACAGTAAATTGGAAAATGTATAACTATCCATCAAGGTAAATCTTGGGAATAAAATAATTAGAAACCACACAACCGTGGCCAGGGAAGATTAGAGCTAAAATTAGACTCCATGTGGCTGTGTTTTGAAGGCACAGAGTGGGCACCAGTGGTGGGACGGGCAGGAGGCTGGCAGCACAGGCTTGGGCAGAATGTTGGGATCTGGGGGGAATTGCCTGGATGGACACATGGGGGCTTTAGAAGGATTTGGCATCATGATTAGATTTGAGGGGGATGAATACGCTGTTTTGACTGGAATCTGGCGGCTGCCTTGTTTTTTCTCCCTGTTTCCCGTGACCCTGGCTGTTTTCACCTCTAGCCTGGCACAGCCCTTCTGTGCTTGTGTTTCCAGATGGTTCGAGGCTCTGTGGCTGTTGCTGGAAAGCCAAATGGATTCCTTTTGTGGTGGGAGGAGGAGAGGAAAGGAGAGAGAAATATCCTTGATGCTGAAGTCTGAATGTGTGTGGGAGAGGGAGAGTGCGTGAGGGGTGCACCCACCTGGGAGTGGGGATGGGGGAGTGTGTAGGTATGTGAGAGAGAGAGAGAGAAAGAGAGAGAGAGAGAGAATGTATAATGCCCTCTGAGCTCAAAGGCCTATGGTTTTTGCTTCTGCTCGGAGCCTCCTGACGCCTGGCATCCAGGGCAGGGTTGTGGACAGGCAGGGGTGGCAGCCGTGCTGGCTAGGACTGCTTCTCCCCTTCTGGCCACAGCCTCTGTCCTTGGCAGCTGTCAGCAGGCTGGCAGGTGGGGTGGGGCAGCAAGGAGGGGTCCTTCCAGGGAGGAGGCGGCGGGAGTGAGGGAAGGAGAGGCCTTAGAGAGCCTGCCCCACCCACAGGCAGCAAGGCCAGCAGTCCCATAACCCTCTCCCATGCCAAGGACCCAGCGCCGTCTGTGCCAGGAAGATGGCAACATCCTCCCAGCCAGAGTCAGCTTGGGAGGAGACTCACGCTCAGGCCTGGCCCTTAACAAAATCATCTGTGGTGAGAACCAGCAAGCTGCCTTGGAAATCTTGCAGGTTGCCTCTCCCGTGAAGAAACAGGGACCCACAGAGACGAAATGCAAGGACCTGAGTGAAGTCGGTCCTTGGTTATCATGCTTGTCGCTGCTCTTTATTACCTGCAGTTACGTCTCTGGCCAGTCCTGCCTCCCAGCTCAGGAGCAGTGCCATTGAGAACACTTCCTGCTGCTCGTTCAGGGAGAGGCTGGAAGCATTTTCCGGGTGGAGCCGGCCTCCCAGACGCCCTCTCATTTCACTCACCTCTGCCCTTGGTGTCCACCCTTCCTCCCATTGCTGCGCTGCATAGCTGCCTGCACCGGTCTTCCGTGTGGAATAAGACGTGCGCCCTGCCCTTCGATGTATGCACCGTCTCCCTGTTTCACTCGGACTCCTGGCCCTCTCTCTGAGGAGTGGGGAGAAGGGGACCCCGCATCTATGCAAAAACTATAATGCCTGCCAGATAGCCTATAATTTTTCCTAATTTCTCAATTGTCCCCTCTAGTTGCTAGAAGGCAAAGAGTAGTCCAGCAATTTCTAATGAAAATTTTTGTGGTAAAGCAGAATTTAGTAAAATTGAATGTTTTTTAGTTTTATTATCCTGTTCAGTGAAGGACCCTGAAAATGCAAAACTCTGGGAGGTGGTCAGTTTACTCCCCGTTCACTTTGAGCCATCATAACAATGAAGGTGATAACGAAAATAACGATCACAATATAAACAACCACCACGGACACTCGGACACTCGGATCATTTGCAATTCCCGTGGCAAAGGTGAGACTAGGAGCAGAGTGAGGAAGCCTGAAGCTACCCGTGTATGGTGGAGGCTGTCTCAAGTGAGACAGTGGCACATCCCATTCTCTTATGGACTAGAGAACTGGCTAAAAGGAAGCGGATGGGCAACATGGCTCAGCCACAGCCCACAGACCTGCCCAGAAGGATGGAGAGAGAATTTCATGGGAAGAGGTTCGTGCCGGTGCTATCTGAACTGCCAGGCTGTCTGAAATATGAGTCAGCCCGAGCAGCAACAGTCCCAGTGGACACAGTAGCATCTCTCTCCTCTAAACCATGGTGGCCTTTCAGTTCCCAGATGCTTGTCCAACTCTTTCTGGCCCAGACGCCTTGTGGGGGGGGGATAGCTCCCCTTGGGCTAGAGGCAGAGGTTGGGGGAAAGGGATGACTGTGCTTTAGGGCTGCAGAGGAGAATGCTAACTGTCAGTCAGTCTTCTGGCCAGCTGGCCAAGGTGTCACCCTCTCAGTGACCATGCACTGGCTGCCCACCATACGTGAGGGCCCATGTGGCACCTGGAGGATGCAAAGGTGTGTGTTGTCTTACCCTAGGGTGCTTGCAGTCCAGGTGGAGAGAGAGGAGTCATACACATACAGTTTAAAACACCTGCCCTGCTTCTCTCATTTCTAAAGGAGGGAGTTGACCTTGGATGCCCCTACAGTCCGTCCCCTCTATCCCCACCACTGTTGAGAGGCCTCAGCTCCTCAACATAGCATCTTGGCCAGGATGTATGATTGATGTTTGACCATTCAGAACTAAGAGTTGGAAGAAAGTGACAACTGAAATGGGAAGAAGAGAGGGTAGCCGTTTGAGGTTGTCATTGCATGCCAGCCTGAGACAGAGGAGCTTAGAGGACAGCTGGGGATGTTTCCTGAATGGAGGGGTCTACCTGTATCAGTGATCTACTGCTGTGTAATAAGCAGCCTCACAGCTCAGGTGTTTACTGTTGTGTGGTCAGCAGTTCCGGCTGGGCTCCACGTGGTGTTGGCTGGGCCCACTCGCGTGTCTGGGCCCAGCTGAGATGGTCTGAGAGGCCTGGGCTTCTCTCTTTATGTCTCTCTCATTCTTAGGAGCTAGCTGTGTTTCCTCACATCGCAAGGACATTCTAAGAGGGAAGAGCAGAGGCTTTAAGACCTCTTGAGCATTAGGCTCAAAAGTTGCACAGATTCACTTTCTCTGTGTTCTGTGAGGCCTGTCTGTATTCAAGCACTGAAAACATGGACACTATTGTCTGATGGGAGGAGCAGCAAAGTCACATTGAAAGAGGGCTGTGTGTGTGGATGGAAGGAATTCTTGCAAGCACATTTGGAACAATTACCCACACTACCCAAAGCAGACCTGGTTTCCTTATTGTCTGTAATGTTCTACCCAGAAGTTTCCATGGGTCTTGGGTCACTGTGCTCATTCATTCTCTCCCCGTCTGTCTTCTAATCCCTCTCCTTTCTTATCTCTCCTTCTCCCTTACTTCTTTCTTTCCCCCTTCCTCTTTTATTTCTTCTCCCTCTCATTTCTAAAACTCCAATAAGGTTGGATTAACCCATCAGATGAGGCAGATGATAATTATGGTGGGGTCCAGTGGTAGAAGTAGGTTGTGGATGGAGAATGTTTATGGTCAGACATGCCCACATGTGTAATGGAGCAAAGATATATGTATATACATAACTGGCAGTAAACCACGCATGTCCTCTGGCCTGAAGAGAGAGAAATCAGAAATATTACAAAGGAAATTTTACAACCAGTTGGGTGAACTTATGATTTACTGATGGACAAACTTTAAGTCACAAATGGATGAAAAAATATATATATAGTAGACCCTCCATAGTTGATCAACTTCCTGCATTGACCACTTCCTTAAGTTGATCTAAATTTTATAGACCAGACATGCACCACATGTACATATCAGTACAGTAGGCCTCGTTCCTAATGTTGACCACCTCCGTGTGTTGACCAGTCTGTTACAGTCCCTTGCGTGGTCAACTTACAGAGGTTCTACTGTAAATAAGAAAATAAAAGTAGTTGTCTGAGTTAATGGAGTTTATAGAACCCAGTTAATGATTTCACTATAATTGCCTTTGCTGTGTGGAATATGTTTGGGCTGCTGAGCTATTATTGATTAGACATTTACTGTGTGCCGAGAGCTTTGTAGTTTTACATACATCATCTGTAGTGAATGAACAGCAGGTAACTATAATTCTCCCCAATTCGTGGATCAGGAAAAAGGTCTGTTGAGGTTAATTGACTTGGCCATGGCTAGTAAACACAGAGCTTCTCATGTTAGCACCCCATACTGAATGTTCTAGAAAACTCTGTTCTTACCATGCTTCACCTTTAGTGACTGAATATTCTAGAAAACTTTGTTCTTAAACTATGGTTCACCTTTAGTGACAGAATACTGAATATTCTAGGAAACTTTGTTCTTACCATGGTTCACCTTTAGTGAATGGTGCTTGAGCATCTTCTGGGGATCAGAAAGGGATGCTCTGAGCATCTGAGCTGGAGTATAGAGCTAAAGCCTCCAGGTTGTCTGCTGTCCCCGTTGGCTTCCCCTCCCTCCCTATATGGCCTTCTCTATCTGCTACAGCTTCTGCTCTGCCTCCTTCTGTCCCACAGACTCCCCGCTGTTCCTTAGGCTGAGGCAGTTCTTTTCTCCCATTCTTTTAGCTCTCTTTAATTTTATTATCTTGTGTGTTAAGGTTTCTTTGTTGGTTCTAGATTTGCGACCTTTGTGACTTCTGTGTAGTTGATGGTGGAGGGAGGTGAACCTGTGAGTAGTTGATGAGTAGCTTATGAATATAAATGCATGCAGGCCCAGAATCCTTAGAAATTGTGTTCAGTTGCTAGTAATAGAGACCATAGACAGCAGTAACTTAAATAATTTCAAAGTTTCTTTTCTCATGTAAAGGAAGCCTATAGGTACAGAGTTCAAGGCCAGTAAGTATGCAGTATCCACAGTTATCTTATGTCACTCTGTTCACTATCCTTAACTTAGTATTTTCCTGGCCCAAAATGGCTGTTGGATCTTTAGATATCACCAAGGCTCTTTTAAGGTCTTACTCAAAGACTACGACACACATTTTATTAGCCACTTCCAGCTTCAAGGTTGTCTGGGAAATGTAATTTTCCATGTAGGTAAGTCACCCAGGTTTCTAATCTATAATGAGAGGATGCCTATCAGATAAGAAAATAGCTGCCTCTAAAACACATCCTTTTTCTGAGACCCACCTGTTTGAGCAGGCTAGAGGAAAGAACTGTCAGTTCTCCCATTTTATAGATGCAGAACTTGATCTTAAAGAAGATTAAGAGGCTTGGTCAAAGTCATAATGGCAGAACTGGAACTCAGATGTGGAACTCTTGGCTACCTCTTTTTATGGTCACCCCATTGAAGAATTAACACAACACCCACATGTATGCACACATGTGACCAGGATCTATCAAAGAGAGAGCCCATTGCATGGTACTTGAGTAAGAGAAATATTCTAGATCCCGTGAGATTTCCCTTCCTGTATCCCCACTTCCTGAAGGCCAGTTAATTAAATATCTCTGTTAAACATGTACAGTCTGTTAGCTGCTGGTGGGGTTGGGGTAGGGCCCTCAGCTCTCAGTTTTCTAGGATGTCTGTGATTATAGAGTAAGGGGGGGGGCTGATGGGGAAAATCTTGACCTCTATCCTGACACCTGTGCCTTTATTTGGGGGCCTTTGCTGAGACAAACCTGTCCCCCACATGTCAGGAACCAGGTCCCCCATGCTCCTGTGGCTCCAGGCTCCCCCACCTGGCTCAGCCCCTCACTGCCTCTACAAGGCTTCATTGCAAAACCGTTCCCAGTCTTCCCTAAGGAAGCTGGGAAGCGCTTTGTGTGAGGTGCACTGTATAATTACATGCAGTTATTGGGCTGAGATCATACTGTTAATTTAGTCTTCAAGATTTGTCTTTTTTTTTTAGTGTCACTGGCTCAGAGCCTGGGCCTAGGGGTCGCTATCTCAGAATGCACCGGGGGCTGCCCAGCCCCAGGGTCAGGGACTCCTGCACCTGAATGACCTAGCTCCCTTCTGCCTTCTCCCCTGCCTTTGCAGATTTCTTGATGTTTCCTTGGAATTCCTTTAGGTTCAGAGTACTGGAGGCAAGGCATCCAGAGTGAGTGACCTGCTGGCCTGGTGGAGTGATGAGAAAGCTGAAGGAGACACTTCCCCTTGTCCTTCTGAAGAAAGGGAACTGCTTGTAAATTGTGATAATGGCCCCGTGTCAGTCACAGATATGCATATTAACAGAATATTACCTCATGCTCTGCGTCTAAGAGGGAAGGCTCTCACCTTCCCTCCAGAAATGTGGTGTGATGGGAATTGCTTGGGGCAAGTGTCCAGGACCAGCTTTGGGGGCTATCTTCTAGGAGCCTTAATTTTCTCAAGTGATGAATAGATTATGAGACCTCCCCTACCTGCCTTAAAAGACCAGACATGAAATGCTTTCTAAACGTGGGGCCTATGGTAAAAATATAGTCCTGTTCTGAGCACAGAGCTGTTCCTCCGTGCTCCCTTTTCTCTGGCCATAGTCCCTCAATACACAAGGATCTCAAGTGACAGGAGTGCTAGCTAAGCTCTAAGACAGGGTGCAGTGGAGGGCAGACCGTAGCTGTGCTGTTTCACATGGTGCTGGAGGCAAGAGAGTGAGCTGGAAGGAGTTTAGGGAGATGCTAGGGGCAGGTCAAGAGGGACACTGGGGACAGTACAGAGGGGGGAGCTGGGGACAGTGTAGAGGGGAGCCTGGGGACAGTGTAGAAAGGGTGCTAGGCACAGTGGGGAAAGTATAGTGGGACACTAGGGACAGTATAGTGGGAGGACTTGGGACAGCATAGAGGGTCAGTCACAGTTCCCTGAACAGTGCATTTCATAGTAACATTTTCCTCTTTGGGCTCTTCCAGTGGTTAAATAAATAACCATATAAAAAACAGTTATGTACTTGGAACTTACTAAGTTTTAACTGTCGTTATTTCTATCTTGGTTTTATTTTCTCACACTATTAGGTGGAGACCCTTTCTGCCTGCCTTTAAGACTGGACTGTGTATAAAAGCCACTAGTCTAGTTGCTATTTGGGTGCCTGGATATCAGGCCAGCATTTATGCAGACATTTAAGCTGCAGTCTGGGGCCTTGGTAATTTTGATTCCCAGTTATACCCCCCACCCCCACCCAGCACAGTACCTGGACTTAGGTGCTCGGTAAGTGTCTGTTCCCTAGAGTCAGCCTTACCATCTGCACAGAGGGTACAAGGCCTGGCCTCTGCCTGAGCCTTAGCCCAGCCTTGCTGAACAGGTCCATGGCTCCCGCCTAAGATGTTGGTCCTGGGACTGCAACCCCAACAAGTTGGCGCTTGGCCGATGTGCCTTAATTCACTCATCTCTGCTCCGTCCTGCGTCTGCTCCCATCTCCAATTTGAATAGGATCTCAGTGGCTCTGAAGGCCAAACCAGCCTGTGAGTAACTGTATTCCTACATCGGAGAGAGCTGGGGCTGCACCTTCATGTCCCTAACTGCGTGAACTTGGGGAAGGCAGAGTCTTAGTCAGCAGTAGACAATTTGGGCCACATCGGTGGGCAACAGAGCTGTGGGGTGGGGGGGGCGATGTTGACCAACGCCCCCGGTGCTGGGCTGTCTTCCAGGAGGGGCCATTGTGGAAGGCCTCCTCTTAATTCTACTGCCTCAGCTTTGGCCCACTCTGGTGTAGTCGCCTCCTAACCAGTCCCTCTGCCTACATCCCCTTCCATCCCTCCACCCACCTGCTCTGTCACAGTTACCCACACAAGGACTACCTGACCAACTCACTCCGCTGCTCCCAAGCTGTGATACACTCTGGCCAAGGGCAGGGGGTGCAGCTCACAAGATTCCTGGCTCAAATGTCTCTCTCCTGCCCTCCTGCCACCCCACCCGCCTTGCCACCATTTGAGGTGCTCTTTCTGCAGAAGGTGAAATGCAGGCTCTTTAAGTAGCTTTCATCAGCTCTTGATTCCTGAGTGTGTTTTTGTGCACAGAACTTGGCGTCTGCTGCCTGGGCATGAATCCTTCTCCCACTGCTTTACAGGCATGGGACCTGGAAGGCACTTAAGCTGTGCACCTCAGTGCCCCTATCTGGAACACAGGAACCTGTCTCATAGGGGTGCAGTGAGAAGGAAATGAATTAAAACATGCAAATGTTTAGAATAAGGCCCTGCCTGAAGTCAGCTCTCATGTAGATGTTAGTGTTGTCATTGTCATTATTGTTACTATTTTCTTCAGCTAGCTGAGGCCAGATTTGCTGGGAGGAGGAGTCCAGGCCAGTGTCTGGGAAGGCAGGAGCTGGCAGGGCACGTGGATGGGAGGGGAGGGTCAGCGCTGGTACAGTTCAGCCACTGTGGGCGATGGCTTACTCTAGCGTCAGACTTTTGCATCTATAAGCTATAGAGACAATAGGACTCTTACCCAGCCTTCTCTCCAGTCTAGTCCCAAGCGTGAGGGTCGAATAGGACAATAGATGGGAAGGGCCTTATGATAGGTGGGGCTTTAATCATGAAACTGGGGAGGGCTTGGGGGGCAGACAGGCTGTAGTGTGCACATGGGCCTGAGATAAGGGTCTTGCATTCAGTGGGTTGGGGCCGGGAGGGGCAATCAGGAGAGCCCTTGACCTGGTCCTTGTCACATGCCTGCTGCTGAGAGCTAACATGTGACAGAGGGACCTTCCCTCTCAGCCCCTGGGCAGCAGCCTTGAGAGTGTAGGCCAAGTTACTGCCCAGGAAGCCCTGAAGTCTAGTGGGGGTCAGAGCTGCCTTGGAGGGAATTGACAGAGAAGTGGGGGCTGACGTGCACCACCTGTTGTCGGCTGGAGTCAGGTAGGTGTGGAGTCAGGATCAGGTGTGTGAGGGACCACAGGCCCTACAGGGGACCTCAAGAACTTCAGGGTAGTTGGCATGAGGTGTGCAGAGCAGAGGAGGGAGAGAAGGAGTTAGGAGAGGGGGACAAAAAGGGCGGCAGTGCTCAGATGGCAGCTGGCTTATGTCCAGTTGGCCGACTTTAAAATCCTCTGTACTCAGGACATAGGAGAAGCCTTTGTCTGCTTTAGGAGGGGGAGTGATGGCGTCAGATCTCCATCTTAGTAATACTTCTGGGAGTTGTGCAGAGGCTAAATGGGGGCAAGGAGGACAGGAGGGCTTGCAGGCAAGGAGTTCAGATGACACTGCAGGAGGTCAGGGAGAAATGGCGTATTAGCTTGCCCAGGCTCCCCTACTGAAGCACACAGACAGAGTGGCCCAAGGGGCAAGAGAACCTTTCACATGGTTCTACAGCCAGGGACCCAGGAGTGAGGCATCACTGGGGTTGATTACTTCTGAGCCTGTGAAGAAGACTCTGCCTGTGGCTTTTCCCTGGCTTCTGGGGGTCTTCCTGAACTTCTGCTATGTCACCTGATCCCGGCATTTCTCTTCTCCCTGTGTGCATCCCTGCTCAACCCCCCCTGTGTATAAGGACACCAGTCATATTAAATTAGGGGCCCACCCACCTCCAGTATGGCCTTATCTGCCTATGTCTGCAGGGACCTTATTTCCAAATAAGGTACTTGGGGTCAGGACTTCTACAAGCCAATTTGGGGTGGACACAATTCCACCCACACCAAGTAACGAGGGATGGGAAGGATTCTGCATGTGCTGGGAGGTGGATGCAGGGTGGGCTGAAGAGGGGGTGTTTTGTCCCCAGGGAGTTGCCCACCTAAATCTCTCACCCCTCAACTCCTATCAGCCGCATCCTCTCACTGCTCATTTTCCCTCTTTATCCTGAACAGTCCATTTGGCTTGCAGCTGCTTCTGGGTGTCAGCTGCACTCTCTCCATAGCCTGTGACCCTTGAGACCAGGGACAGCATTTTCTACTTCCTCAGGCTCCACTGGTACCCACTGATCCACAGACTAGCCCTTCCTCCTCACTGTGAGCTGGAGAAAACACATTTCTCTCTCAGCACAAGAAAGAACTTGAAAACAATAGCAGTTGCTCCAGTGAAATGAGCTGCCTGCTGAGGTAGTGAGTGCCCTGTTGCTGGGACTAATCCTGCCACGTGTTCTGACCACGGGCAGGGGGACCTGTGGTGTGGAATCTGCACTGAGTGGAGAGTTGGCGTGGATGTCCCCCAAGAGTCTGCTGATGCCAAGATTGAATCATGAGAGTGGACAGGATTCCACAAGCAAGATTGTTGGGACTAGTTTTTCTTACCCCAGATCTTAGAGGACATTTATTCATTAATGAATTTATTTATTTATCATTTTATGCTACACCCACTTAAAGAAAACTGGTGACATTGTAAGTTTTTAAAACATATGTACAATAGCATAGTTAAACTCAGAAACCATATAATCTACAAATTCCACTTCTAGGTACAAAACCCAAAGAATTGAGAGCAGGAACTCAAACAGATTGTGTACACCTATACTCATAATGGCATTATTCACAGCGGCCCCAAGGTGCAGGCAACCCAGATGCACAGATGGATGACCAGATAAACAAACTGTGATACATACATACAGTGGAATACTATTCAGCCTTGAAAAGGAAGAGAATTCTGGCGCATAGTACCACATGGATGAACCTTGAGGATGTTACACTTAGCGAAATAAGCCAGACACACAAGGACAAATAACATGATTCTGCTTACCTGAGGGACCTACAATGGTCAGATTCCTAGAGACAGGAAGTAGGATGGTGGTTGTCAGGGACTGGAGGAAGTAGGGGTTCATTTGGGGTGTTATTGTTGATCGGGTACAGAGTTTCAGTTAGGGAAGATGAAAAAGTTCTGAAGATGGACAGTAGTGAATGTATTTAATTTCACTGAACTCAACACTTAAAAATGATTAAAATGGTCAGGCACAGTGGCTCATGCCTGTAATCCTAGCACTCTAGGAGGCTGGGTGGGTGGATCACTTGAGCTCCAGAGCAAGTGATGCTCAAGACCAGCCTGAACAAGAGGGACACTCATCTCTCCTAAAAATAGAAACAAACAAACAAAAAAATAACTAGTCGGGCATGGAGGCACAAGGCCTGTAGTCCCAGCTACTTGGGAGGCTGAGGCAAGAGGATCACTTGAACTCACGAGTTTGAGGTTGCTGTGAGCTGTGATGACACCATGGCACTCTACCCAGAGTGACAGAATGAGACTTGGTTTCAAAGGAGAAAAAAAAGATTAAAATGATAATTTTTATGTTACATATATTTTACCAAATTGACTTGGAGGAAAAGAAGCCACTAGCCTTTCCAAGCAGACTGTGCCATGGCACCAAGGAATGTGCAGTGGCCCCTGAGTGGCACCCACTTGAGATGCCCGCTCTCAGGACGGGCTGCTACGTACCCAAGCACCTTTGACTCACCTAGTCTTTCATTGGCCACACACGTTGTCATAGCCGTGCATCTGGAGCCCATTTTTCATCCCACCCTGCATTTTTTTTCCATCCCTGCATTTTGACAGCTCTGTGGAGCCACCCACATGTGAAAGCTCATCTCAGAGAGGGGCTCCTATGCTCTGACATCCCCATTTGGCAGCTCTCTTCTTACTTTAGTGCCAGTCTCCATCCCTGCCCAAATTCTCTAGCATTTTATTTAGCCCAGTGGATTTACTGCTTTTCGGTCCCAACAGTCAGAACCAGCTCCCAGAGAAGAGGTTCATGGATTTGGATAAAGCACATGCATTTTGGCTCGGCGCCTGTGGCTCAATGGGCTGAAGTGCCAGCCATGTACACCTGAGCTGGCGGGTTTGAATCCAGCCCGGGCCCGCCAAACAACCATGACGGCTGCAACCAAAAAATGGCCGGGCGTTGTGGCGGGCGCCTGTAGTCCCAGCTACTTGGGAGGCGGAGGCAGGAGACTCGCTTGAGCCCAGGAATTGGAGGTTGCTGTGAGCTGTGATGCCACAGCACTCTATCCAAAGTGACAGCTTGAGGCTCTGTCTCAAAAAAATAAATAAATAAATAAAAATAACAGTATTATTCGTGATGGCCAAAAGATTCGTCAAGTGTTCATCTATGACGAATAAACAAAGTGTAATATATGCATAAAATTAAATACTGTTCAGAAAGGGAAGAAACTCTTACACGTGGTATGACGTGGGTGAACCTCAAGGACATTATGCCAAGCGGAATAAACTAACAGTAATAAGACCAATAACAATAAATGAGTGAACAAATACCTAATGATTCCTCTAATACAAGGTAGCTGGGTAGTCAGATCCATAGAGACAGAAAGTAGGATGGCAGTTGCCAAGGATTGCAGGGAGCAGAAATGGGGAATCAGCGTTCAACGGGGAAGAAGTTTCAGTTTTGCAAGACGAAGAGTTCTGGAGACGGACAGTGGTGATGGCCATTCGACAGTGTGAGTGTACGTAATGCCAAAGGGACCTGTAAACTTAATGTTATGTGTATTTTACCACAAAAAGAAATATTAAAATGTAGGTGGTTAGGATGAGAAATGTTATTGTCACCTTCAGGACAATAAAGATCTATTTAAATCACACATATAAAGAAGTCACCCTAAATATCACCACCCACCTTTAACATCAAAGATTTGAAATTTAGCAGAAGAAAAGGAAGTAGAAGGGAAGTATATTTCTTCATGCAAAATAGTTTTTTTTTTAATTAAGAGGCAAGTCATAATGTTTTTTTAAACTATGAATTTAAATTTTAAGCAATACAATTGATTTCTGGCTCTGAAAGATAAAGATATTAGCACTTTTGCACTTCTTCCCAACTTCTGCCTCCAACCTCCCAAGTTTTGTGAAGACGTTTACTCCTGAGGTTCAGAAATGTGCACCCTGCCTGCTGTCACAGAGCGGCCGTGCTCTAGCATTAATGCCATGTTTGTGTGGAGTCCTCCCTCAAGACCATTGCATTTATGTGTCCTTTGTAAGACAAAAAACAGACTATGAACTGACCGCGTTTCAGCAAGAAAGGGCCGAATGGGATGCATTTTCCGACTCTGGTGTTGGTGTGTTCGTTCCTGCAGCCCTTCTACCCGGAATCAGTATCTTTGCTCACACTGAGCTTCCTCCCGAGTTCCTGCAGAGCTGCCTCAGTTTCCTTCCACTGTACTTTTGGGAGAGGATGTAAAATGCCAACCCAGTTTACAACCTTTGAGAAGGTTTGCTTTTTTCCCAGTAGACTAAAGAATTTATTCCTCATCTTTGAAGTACAATAATTTAAGCAAGCACATGGCACAATATATTTTCCAGAACATTAATCATCAGTGAAATACAGTTTAAAAAAAAAACCAGCCAGGCGCAGTGGCTCACGCCTGAAATCCTAGCACTCTGGGAGGCCAAGGCAGGTGGATTGCTTGAGCTCATGAGTTCAAGACCAGCCTGAGCAAGAGTGAGACCCCACTCTCTACTAAAAATAGAAAAGCTGAGACAAGAGGGTAACTTGAGCCCAAGAACTGAGGTTGCTGTGAGCTATAACGCCATGGGACTGTACCCAGAGCAACAGCTTGAGATTCTGTCTCAAAAAAAAAAAAAAAAAAAAAAAACCTAATGAGATACACTACACATACACAACAGTGGCTAAAATTCAAAAGCTGCCAGTCTGAAGTGTTGGCAAGGAGATGGCATGACTACTGTGGTCATCCCCTGGGCTGGGATGTAAAATGATCCCACCGCACCGAGGTGGAAAACTGTGTAGCCGCTCTGTATAAACTTACTCACAGTCAGCTATGACTCAGACTTTCTACCCCACCTATTTACACAAGAGAAATGAAAATGTGTCTGCAGAAAGACTTGGGTAGGAATGGCTATAATTTCATTTAAGATAGCCCCAACTATGGCAGGTGGGGGAGGGCATCCGTGGTAACAGATGGGGAGCACGTGGCATCTCCACGCCCTGGAGCACCATCGCAGTGTAAACGAAGTGCTGGAGCGCCTTGGCAGCTGGGTGGGGCCTGCAGGACACCAAGCAAAGACAGTCATCAGTCTGGAGGGCTCAGGACAGCCCAGCACCCACAGAGTCCTCGAGGTCCGGAGGGGCGGCCCAGGCGTACAGGGGCCTGCATGCCCACAGGAGTGGGACACTTGTGTTACCTCCAATCTTCTTTTTGCCAATTGCCCAGAAACAGACAGTGGTGTGAGGAGGACAGGCCTATGGTTGTTAGGGTGCCCAGCGGGTGGGAGGAACACCTGAGACCCATCTCCCCAAGAAGCTTGGGGAGGGAGGGTAGTTTCAAGGAAGTTGGCGGGCTGGGGGCTTAGGGAATCGGCATTGCTAAGTGGTTGGGTTGTGTGAGATCAAGGGCATATATAAAAACTGCACCTTGCACTGAGGCACTTCCTCCGTTTGGGCCATGGGGCTGACTGAGTCAGTGGCTCCCTGGAGCACAGGGTGTAGAAAACATCTTAAAGGCAGCCTTAAGTTTAACAATAGAGGTGTTTTCCATGAAGGTGTTTTCCACAGGGGCAATTAAGGGAAGTTATAAATAAATCTTGTGAACAAACTCTTAAGCAATAAGCTATGATAGGACAGTAGGCTAACAGCAGAAGCTGGTTAATTCCTAACTACAGCTGCACCTTGTAAAGCTCAGCCTTCCAGCAAAGTTTTAACCCATAGGTAGGTTTCTGTTGATTGTATAGGGATGGTTTCAGTTACAGGTCCTTCCTCCCTCCCTCTCTTCCAACAGGGCCTTCCTCTTTGCCCAGGATGGAGTGTAGTGGTGTCACCATAGTTCACTGCAACCTTGAACTTCTGGGTTCAAGGTAGCATCCTACTTCAACCTCCCAACTACAGACACACACTACTGTGCCTGGCTTAACTTTAAAATTTTTACTTTTTTTGTGTGTGTGTGACAGAGCCTCAAGCTATCACCCTGGATAGAGTGCTGTAGCATCACAGCTCACAGCAACCTCCAATTCCTGTGCTCAAGCGAGTCTCTTGCCTCCGCCTTCCAAGTAGCTGGGACTACAGGCGCCCGCCACAACACCCGGCCATTTTTTTTTTTTTTTTTTTTTTTTTGGTTGTGGCTGTCATTGTTTGGCGGGCCCAGGCTGGATTCGAACCCGCCAGCTCAGGTGTACGTGGCTGGCGCCTTAGCCCGTTGAGCCACAGGCACCGAGCCAAAATTTTTACTTTTTATAGAGAAAAAGAGACCATATTAACAGTTTTATTTATTTATTTATTTATTTATTGCAGTTTTTGGCCGGGGCCAGGTTGATCCCACCCCTCCAGGATATGAGGCTGGCGCCCTACTCTTTTGAGCCACAGGTGCCACCCCATATTAACCGTCTAAATATGTTGCCTGAGCTGGTCTTGAACTCCTGGCCTGAAGCAATCCTCCTGCCTCAGCCTCCTGAAGTGCTGGGCCACACTCGGCCTACACAGACTCCCGTTTTACTATGGCCCGGGGAGGTTTGCACACAGCAGAAAGCGCCGCCCTTTTGCTCAGCACGTTCTGGGTAACAGTAAGGTCCTCAGTGAGAAGTGTGGGAAAGAGGTCGGGTGCTCCGTTGCCACTGTTGATGACATACCTGATGAACAGAGGTCACCCCACATGGGCAGGAGATTCCCGAGACCTGGTGGCCTGTGGTCAGAGTGCAGCGCACTGTTCAGGAAGGGGCACGCAACGTCCTGTGACATGTCCCATAGCTTCCACTTTCAGCTCTTCTGCAGGTTTGGGGGACATCCTGGAAGAAATTCCTCAACAGGTGAAAGTGTCCCACCCTGAGTGTCTAACTACGAGGTCTGACAGTTAAGTTCTCAAAAAGTGCTACTCACCTCATTGCTGAATATCGTCATTACTGTCACCTTCGAAGCGTTCCCCTCGGCCATCTGGGGACCGTAGTGATATTCAGCAATGAGATGTGTAGCATTTTTTCCAGGTTGAGTTCGGGAACTAACTGAGTTTGCAGTGAGACCCCCATCTCTACAAAATACAGAAAAATTAGCCAGGTGTGGTGGTGTACACCTGTGATGCCAGCTACTCAGGAATCTGAGGCAGGAGGATCACTTGACCCCAGGAGTTTGAGGTTGCTGTGAGCTATGATCGTGCCATGGAACGCTAACCCAGCAACAGAGTGAAACCTTGTCTCAAAAAATAATTAATCAATACTCTGGGAGGCCGAGGCAGGTGGATTGCTTGAGCCCAGGAGTTTGAGACCAGCCTGAGCAAGAGGGAGACCCTGACTCTACTAAAAGTAGAAAAACTAGCTGGGTGTTTTGGCGAGCGTCTGTAGTCCCAGCTGCATGGGAGGCTGAAGCAAGAGATTGCTTGAGCCCAAGAATTTGAGGTTGCTTTGAGCTATGATACCACTGTACTCTACTGAGGGCGACATAGTGAGACTCTGTCTCAAAAAAGAATAATAAAATTAAAAAAAAAGAAAGTTAGTTTTATCAAGTAACATAAATATCAATAATTTAATTAGTATCTGTCTTGGCATTGAGTCCTAGAATTTGATGTGTCTTTTTGTCTAAAATTCAGTTTATTTCAGTATATTCTTGTTTTTTTTTATTTACTATTTATTTTCTGTTTAATTTTCTATCACCTGGATACCAATTATGCTTGTCTTAGATCATCATTTTTTGTCTTCAATATCAGTTATCTTTGCTCTAACCTCTTTAGCTTTTTATCATCTGCATTCACTATGATTATACTCAATCTTTCACCTTTGCCAATAATCCCCTTTCAGCCATGTCAACTTTGTATGTTGATTTTTCAGATTTAGGAATTAGTTCTTTAATGTGTTTGTCTCTCGGGTTCATGGCAGACACATGATGATAATATTTTTTCAGCTTGTTGATATAAACATCAGAGTTTTTTGCTGTCAATAGAAAATTTAGAGTCTCAGCTGTCACAGTTCTCTTTCAGCCTTCCCGAAGGCCGAGAACATCGACAACTGGCCCAGGGAGGGACGTTCTGCCCTATTTGTTTCATTGAGCTGCACTATTTTTCTTAATCTTACATACTTTTTTAAACATCCCATCTTTTAACTCTTTTGTTTTATTGAATTCATATTGTTAAATAGTTGTTTTATACATCAAAGCATTTTTGGAAAATTTACTCAATTTTGGGGGGAAATACTGTGTGTGGGGCTTTTACATCACTCACAAGATATATTTTTATTTGCCTGAAGCAAGATCGTGCAGTAGCCAGAATATTAAAAAAGAAAACAGCAGCTCTGCTCATGTTTGGGTGGACTGTTGTGACACAGTGTGAGCCCCTTTTCAGCCCTTGGTTGTTTTCTTCATTGTGCTGTCTTTTGGGGGCTAGGAATTTCTTGTTCTACACATATTTCTGTAACTCAAGGAAAAGGGAGGGGAGGTGGCATCAGCTGGGGCAGCGCCTGGTCTCTGTTGGACCCCCTGCCCTTCAGCCTCACTTCCAAAGTCTTTTCCATGCCCATAGCAGTGCTGACCCTACCTGGTGGGTTCTTCGGTCTTCCTCCCGCTGCTGCGAGGCTAGGATTACTCACCACCCTTTATAGAAGCCAGGCAGGAGGTGTGGACAGGATGAAAGTGAGGAGTCCAGGTGACAGAGCAGAGCAGATACAAGACCAAGTCTCTGAGCTGCATGCAGTGCAGTCTCCTGTAAGCTCGCTGTCCTTAGGCTCATAGCCATTCCCTCCTCCTGCAAGGGATGGGGCTGTTTTGCCTGTGACCCAGGCCTGACTCCCCCATGAAAGGCCTCCCTCCCAGCCCCAGTGATCTGCATGAGAAGTGCGTGCAGGAACCTCTGGGAGACACTCGGGAGGCTCACAATGCAGATGAAAAGGCTCTTTCTGGTAAGGTTGCTAACAAGTGTTTCTGGCAGGAACGTTCCCTGCCATTTGGGAAGGGGCTGCCTGCAGGGACAGGAAAGCAGTTGTGCCCCCAACAGAAGCAGAGATGAGAAGCAGATGGAGATGAGGAAAACATCTTAGTGGTGTGAGGCTTGGTCTGGATCCCTGAGGCCCTGGTGGTACAGTGCTGCCTCCCACCTGGGGAGCGACTCAAACGTCACTGCCACTACGTGGGCACCTGGGAGCACCCCATCCACAACAAACACCTGGGGACCATGCGGAAGACCTCTTAGTTCATACCCCCGGCGTCCGTGAATGTGCCCCCAGGTCACAAACCTCAATATTGGTATAATAATGACAGCGGTGCTCACGGAGTCCCACCGGGGTGGTCCACACTTCAGTCTTGAACGTCGCCTGTGCTATTCACCTGATGTTGACACACATCAACTCCTTTACTGTTACACGCTCTATCTGGATGCTGAAGTCATTTATTCATTACTACAACTATTGCTTTGATGCAATCAAGCTCACTGTGTGACATCCATCCACGGTGTCCCCTGAGCCGTCATCTTTCATGGCCTGCACTTTTCTCACCTATCCAGCAATGCAGGGCCCATAGCAGATCACCCTGTAGGTGACACCACCCATATGCCACGCTGTGTTAGGAGCTGGACCTGGAGAACAAAGAAGAGCCTCTACCCATAGCCCAGTGCAGGGTGTGAGCGAGTAAGCCTATCAGTCACCCCTGCAAGGCAAGAGCTACTGTTGTGGGCCGGTCAGTATGCCAGGTAGGGGGAGGGGGGAGGGGTCAGTGTCCTGGGGCAGAGGGAGGGGATGAGGGGAGGGTCCACTCCCTGCAGAGCGACTGGTGGGCTGTGCTCTTGGGCACTGACTCTGAGCCTGGTGGCACCCTGGGCGCTGCTTACCTGAGTCCTCAGGACAGAGGCAGGCACCACACCAACTGCGGAGTACTCTAGGACATGCTGGCTGGGGCCTGGCAGTCATCAGTGACACCAAAGCTTCCTGCTGCTCAGCAGGATGGGACCCAGGAGAGGAGAGCGCTAGAGAGCGGGCACTGCATCCAGGCCCGAGCCAGGGCAGAGCCCCGCAGTCTGAGCTGCCGTGGTCAGCTGTGTGTGCCAGGAGGCCCGACTAGAACCTGGGTGGACAGGAAGCTCCGCCACTGTCCCCTTCACAGATACCTGGAGGCATGGGGAGTCTGGGGCTGGGCGGGCTGGGGGTCTGCACCACTTCTTGGTGAGGTCACCCCCATGGCTGGGGACAGGGGAGTGGCCGTCAGCTCCCTGTCTTACCCTCTGCTGTGGGGACAGCCCCTGCACAGTTCTTCTCTGCGAGGTTCTAGAGGACCTGAGAGTGGTCAGATCTAACATGTAAAAGGCCACAGTCACGTACAGACCACAGAGTCTGCTGTCGTCAGGTCTGGGTGTCATGAGGAGTAAAGACAGGCGCTCGGGCTGCCCGCTGCTGCTACACAGCCCCATGTCAGGGGAAACGTGCTCTGCAGACACACAGAATCCCGTGGCCAACAGACCCCAGCTCTGTTGCCCTCCCTGGCCTGCCCTGATGCCTGTCACCAACATCATCCCTTCACAGGGTGCTGCCAGCCCTGACTGCCTCCCCATCCCATGCTGTGATGCCAGCACATTTTTCTAAATAAAATTTTAGTGACTAACTAGATTGTGCTCGAATATTCCAAGTCTCTTATGCCTGTGAGCCTGCACACCTATGTTCAGCCCTGGTGCCCCGTCCCACACCTCCACAGTGGACATCCTGACCTTGCCCCGTCCCTCACCTCCACTGTGGACATCCTGACCGTGCCCTGTCCCTCACCTCCACTGTGGACGTCCTGGAGCCCCTATGACCAGCTGTTCTGTGCTATGCACTTTCCCTGATGCTGAGCTGAAAGGCTCTGAGCTGTTGTAACTGCCCTCTTGGGCCACTACCCTTTTCTGTTGTCACCATCTCTCTTGCTACCATCACTAGGAGAGATCTACCTGTCTTCTTAGTCAAAGCCTCCATGGCTTTGTCCCTTTGTGCACTCAAATCGCAGCAGGTGTGATTGGGCACAGTTGGAGGCCCATTACCCCCGTTGTGCGGAGATCACATCTGGCTAGAGAGACACTGCCCTTCTTCCTGGCCTACTGCCCATGCCACAGCTGGACTAGGATTTCTGAGGGCACCATCCTCTCTAGACAGATGCCAATCTGGCAGCCATGATGATACCAGTGAGCTTGCAGCTGGACAGACAATGTTGCTAGACCTGGTTCCTAGGGCCAACCTTAACCTCTTCGCTTTGTTATAGGGCAGAGGAGGAGCTGACCGTCATCCACTTGGACCTCTGTAGGTCTAAGCACAGCCGTGGGGGCTGCTAAGGCTCATGCTCAGATGCGTGCTATAAACACTGAGCCCTCTCGGTGGACACCGCTCCTAAATCCTTTGCGTCTTGCCTCCCTCCTTCCCTCGACACAAAGGACAGCAGTGGCCACAAGAAAAGGCCAGCTCACTTGAGTAATTGACTTTGACATCTGAAACTAACAAATTAGAAATTCTAGAACGAATCATTGAATAGACCTAATCAAATCAATCATCTTAGCAGTAGGTTTAAATTTTAAAGAGGGTTTAATTTTGCATATCTAGTCATGTCCTATTTGTTCAGTTTTTAAGCTCTGGGCACCAACATTTCCTTCCAGAAGGAACAGAACACGCGCTGGCCTGCCCTGCAGACCGGCAGGGACTTAGGGAGCAAGTGCCCTGCTAATGCAGCCTGTCACGAAGTCCTGAAAGGTGTGGCAAAGCCACCACACCAGCCCTGCTGTATCTCCCGTGCCAGGCCAGTGCGTCACCACCGAGGACGTTTGCTGAGAGCTCCCGTGCACTGCCAGTCCCCCACACCTCACACAGCCTTCGAGTGGGCGACAGTGTCAGGAACCGAATTGACACGGTCACACCTCTCAGACCTGCTCCCTGAGCGGCTGACCACGCAGGCAGCCACTCCGCTGTCCAGATTCACTCTTGAGCTCTCAACGGAGTTACTCATCCTTAGCTGCTCTTTCGCTGCTGAACGTCCCCTCCCTGATGACAAGCCGTGTGGTCCTGCCGGCTTATCATCAATGTGCGAGAGGGTGACATAGTCACTCTAGTCCAGTCTGGTTTGGGTCTTCCCGTTGTGACTAGTGCATTGTGGTGCAGACACCTGTCCACAGGAAGCAGACAGCAGTCCCCTCAGACCAGCAGGCATTTGGGCCCAGCTGTCCCTGGTCCTGATGTGAACCCATGACCTAGAATCCAGAAACTTCTTGCCAAACAGCAGAAACAACCTGTCACATGGTATTTCTGCTTTAGAGCAGTGGTTCTCAACCTTCCTAATGCCACAACCCTTTAATACAGTTCCTCATGTTGTGGTGACCCCCACACATGAGGAGCGGTGTCTTGGTTCCTAAGATCGTCGGAAATATGTGTTTTCTGATGGTCTTAGGTGACCCCTGTGAAAGGGGAAAGGGTCTTTAGACCCCCAAAGGGGTTGCAACCCATAGGTTGAGAACTGCTACTTTACAGCTGTGGCTGGAGTGGAGCCTGAGACACCGGCTGTGGTCAGGGCTGTGGGAGGTCCACACTGCCCCTGCCTGGCACCTGCAGGAGGCCCCTGGGCTCCTGCTCTCCATGGAACCCAGTGAGTGGGGCGCCTGCCTTGCTGGGGGGTTTGACTCAGGTCCTGACTCAGGACTGGCCACATCCCACCTTGTGGGTGAGGGTGGAGGGTGGGGGCACTGCCCTCCAGTTCCCCTGTCCTCTCCCCCCCCCTTTGGTGGGATGTGGTTACTCTGCCAGGACAGCTGGGAGGCACAGCGGGCAGGCTCCTGGCCGGGCTCCCTCCCAACTGTGAGGACGGCCAGGCCTGCGCTGATGTCCCAGCCTGGACCCAGCACGGTCCTGAGGGCCTTGCCAGGCAGGGGAGCAGGCACGGTGGCCTGGGCTCCTGGAGCCAGGGCAGAGGCAGCCTTGGGGCTTCTGGATCCAAACTCTTGTAGAGGTTCACAGGCGGCTGACAGAGTGAGAACTTCGGTACTGATCAGGCTGGGACTGGGAAAGAGCTCAGACCTGGGCCCCAAACCAGACTTCCCACCACAGACTCCCCCAGACCAGTGCTGCTCACTGAGTCACAGGCGGGACTGCAGCAGCCTTAGCCAGGGTCCCGCGTGGGGGGGGGGGGGCGGCGGGAGACAAGTGCATAAGGACTGCAGGAGCCTCAGACCAAGAGGTTCTAGAATCTCCTCTCATGGGGGACTGGCCCGGGCGGGGAGGCGCCCACAATGCCTCATAAAGACGGGAGTCTCTATTTCACAAGTCGTAGGGGGTTGAATAATGCACCCCCAAATTCATGTCTACTTGGAAGCTCAGAATGTATCTTACTTGGAAATAGCATCTTTGCCGATGTGCTTAGCTAAGGATCCGTTTAGGGTGGGCCCTAATCAATGACTTCGTAGGAGGAGGGGACACCAGGGTGCATCAGGAGGCCACACAAAGGCAGAGGATAGAAGACGCTGGCAGGGAGGGAGTGTGGCCCTGCCCCTCCGGGCTCTCGGAGCTCAGGCCTTGAAAGGGGTGGGAGACCTTCCTGCTATCTCAGGCACCTGGTTCCTGGTATGGTGGCCCTGGGATAGCAACAGACAAGCCAAGAAGGAGAGGGGGAGGGGAGAGAATTGTTCTCAATGCTAAACTTCTGCAGCCAACATAGACACAGGACACTCAGCACCTGTCCTGCAGCCCTCAGTGGCAGGTTAGTCCAGCCTGGTGCCTGCCCTCTGAAGCCTTGTCACCCCTGTCCCACTCAGCCAAACCTGTACACTCAGCGGCAGGTGCAGTGGGGGTAGCAGCTGGAGGCTGGGGTGCCCTTCACACAGACACTGCCAGAGTGAGGGTCCTCGCTGACAAGGCTGTGGTGACACTGAGCTCAGATCACATCCAACAGTCTGCTTCTCTGTGAACAGTGAGTCACAACATTGAGTCACCATTTTTATTAGAGTTGTGATATTTAATTTCAAAATATTTGAAAGTTTACAAATTCATCCTTGGAGTTGATTTAGGTTTTTTCCCACCTTAAGAATCTGGCTGTGACACCATGCTAAGTGACTCCCCGTGATGATTCAGAAGAGGACAGCCCAAAAACATTTCCATGTGTCTGTGCGCTGCCCTGGGAGGATGGCAAGGACAGGCTCCCTCGCCTCTGAGAAGACACCCAGGCAGCCCCGTGTCCGGAAATGGGCTTCGTGACATTTAAAATAATTTTTAAATGTAAGCTGATAATGTCAGGTGGCATTTTCATATGAGTGAAACTATCAGTGAAGAGGCATCGTAGTGGGTAAATCTGCTCACAAAGTCATGTGGGGCTGTTTCCTGTGTCCTTTTTCTCAGGGACAAGCTCATCAGCCTCTGTTCCCTCCCTCCTCTCCCATCCAGCTCCAGAACAGGGACCTGGGGTAGTCCCCTCCCTGACCAGGTTAGTCCCCAACCAGGTTACCCCCCTCCCTGGATAGTCCCCTTGCTGGATAGTCCCC
>CAUYRH010025672.1:0-17481 GCA_963574655.1 Perodicticus potto
ATACAGATGCAAGCAACCACACCAAATATCAAAATTTTTATTTTTTCCCTTTAGCCATTAAGTCATAAAGCTGAGTTAATCTCTTCTTTTAAGTAGCACTTCTTTTTTTTTTTTTTTTTTTTTTTTTTTTGTAGAGACAGAGTCTCACTCTATCACCCTCCATAGAGTGCTGTGGAGTCACAGCAACCTCCACCTGTTAGGCTTAAGTGATTCTCTTGCCTCAACCTCCCAAGTAGCTGGGACTACAGGCACCCGCCACAACGCCTGGCTAATTTTTGATGCAGTTCGGCCGGGGCCGGGTTTGAACCCACAGCCCTCGGCATATGGGGCTGGTGCCCTACTCGCTGAGCCAGCTCTTAAATCTGTTCCTACTTCCTCCTTTATACTGCCAGGCTCATTTCTTTCTGAAACAAAGTATTACAATTAATTATTTGCCTAGTTTCCCTTCCTTGAAGGTCTCTCCTTACCTCATCCTTCAGTAATCAACCAGTAATTCTTCTGGAACCAGGATGACCTACTTAAAAACGAAGCAAAACAAAATGTAGTGATTCTACATTATCTATATAATTAAGGTTAAATATCTTACCAGCACCTTCATAATTTGGCTCCAGCCTATCTTCTGCAAGTTCTTCCTAGTTCTGGAAGTTCTTCTGTTTTTATGCCCTAGCTATGCCCACTAAGTTTTGGAAGCAAGGAACTATTCTATTTCCCCTTTTTATTTATTTTTAATTGACAAGTAAAAATTGTATATATTTATGATGTACAACATGGTGCTATGATACATTATGGATATATGCATATTTTGTGGAATGACTAAATCAGGCTGCTTAACAACATGCATTATCTCATGTAATTATCATTTTTGTATGTGATGGGAACACATAAAATCTACTCTTTTAATATGATCTCACTTAAATATGGAGCACAAATCTATACAATTAAGAACTCGTTGGAATGGAGAGTGAAATGGTAGTGACCAGAGGCTAAGAATGGGGGCACTGGGGAGATGTTTGTGATGTTTGTCAAAGGACAAACAGTTTCAGCTGTTTGGAACAGTAAGGAACTATTTCCCATTCTCAGCGCTATGCTTTTGCCCAATTTTTCTTTATGCTTCCAAGAACTTTTCTGGCCCATACCTATCTGTTGAACTCCCAAGCCTCCTTTATCTCTCAGATCTAAGGATCCTCTCTTCTCTTATACCTTCCTCACCTTTCAACTTTGACTAAGAGTCCTAGGAGGTTGCACCTAGTGCTGGCCACATCACGTTGTGATCTC
The DNA here is from genome assembly GCA_963574655.1 of Perodicticus potto. Taxonomy (NCBI): domain Eukaryota; kingdom Metazoa; phylum Chordata; class Mammalia; order Primates; family Lorisidae; genus Perodicticus; species Perodicticus potto. The sequence continues at coordinate 1,276 of CAUYRH010025672.1, forward strand.
CTTGTTGATCCCTCTGTTAGACTATAAACTTCTTGAGAGTCAGGACCATGTGCCAGTTATCTTTGTATTTCTTTAACTCAGTATTAGCAAAGTCTCACTGTATAGTTTTGTGTTAATAAAACAAAATAAATCTGGCTCGTCAATATTGAACAGGTCTGGGGACTTTACAAAGGACCCTTTCTGGCTTTTCATGATTGATATGCTTTTGTTAGACACTGATCTATACTTCTAACCTAAGTGGAGAGGAAAGGAAGAGAGAATAAAAATCTTTAAGACAACATTAGTGACAGTTATAGCTGAAACTCGCTGTGATTCTGTACCCAAGTTGAGATGTTCCAAAGAGGTTTCTTGACTGTCAGCATGCTCAAAGCCTTTCAAATCACCCCACTGAAAGCAAATAAATTCACTACGTTTACAAGCTGAGCTGTTTAGTACCTGAACTTCTGCTTATTTTTTGTTCACTTGAGTTTTACTATCTATTCGATCTGTCATATGTTTTAGATAGTCATAGCATGAATTTCAAATATATATACTTTCTTTTTTTCCTTCTTAACATTTAAAGATATGTTTAATTCTTTAGAATTCAACGTGTTTGTGGTTTTCTAAATACATATTTAAAAATTATTCTATTGTAGTTTGAACACTAAATGTAATATCTACACTCTTACAAAAATTTTAAAGTGTACAGCCTGATATTGTTGGCTATAGGTACAGTGTTATACCGCAGATATTTAGAATTTATTTCATCTCATTTAACTGAAACATTATGTCCATTTTCCCTCATTTTCCTCCCTTTCAGCTCCTGTCATGCTTTCTTTGTTAATTTTTGCTTTACATTTATGGCTATGTCAAAGGAAGATTTCCTTTTTAGAATGCTCTGGGATCTCAAATTCTATTACAAGTTATTGGTTTATGTAAAATATTACCTAATGAGGCTCAAAGGTAAAAATACCCGATGATAGTAACTAGTACCACTAACATGGAACACTAGGTTTCAGGTCCTATCCTTAGCACTTTAAATGGAATGTCCTATTTAATAGCCACCATGGCCTGGGAGGGAGATGGGTATTATTCTCCTACTCCTAGAAGAGAAAAATAGAAGCTTAAACAAGTTAAGCAACTTGCCTGCATTGCACAGCCATTAAAGACCAGAGCCTGGACTGGGACTGAGGTATTCTGGCTCCAGGGCACACGCTCGAATCACTACACCTGTGGAAAATATAATTTAGAACTAAACTATTTCCTTTCTACCTGAAAATCAGAGATTTGTTTGCCGGTCAAAGTCTTAGTATCCTTTTGAATAGATTGATTCTTCTTTCTTGAAATCATATTCCCTACTTTACATTTTTCCCTTTCATTCCCCATATGCCACTGGTAAATTGAACTTGAAATCCCTTTTCTCCTCCATCTTTGGTATAATTTCATTACTGATTCATTAGACAGTGCATCATGAAAACATTTCAATACAGCCCCGTGCTGATGCTGAGATACAAGTACTAACAACTACCAAAATGTGCCCGAATTTACTCTTCTCACCACTAAACAATGAGAAACTACTTATGAAATAACAGGCAAAAATCAGAGAAGAGGATATGCATTTCTTTTATACTTATATTTATAAGGCATAAATATAGGACTGTGATAAGGACGTTTATATAATGTTTAACCAATCAATTAGATTTCATTAAAACAAACAAATATACACAAAAGATCTGTACTTTTCTTACTGATTAAGGTTAGTTATTAATTTTATATTATAGTTACTCTCTGTTACAGAAAAATAGTATATTTTGAAATGTACTTCATTCAGGGACTTAGTAGGAGAATTTTAATTGCTTTTATTAGTTGTATAATGATAATAAAATAATTTTATATGCAACTTCTTTGGATTAAACTTTTAATATGAGAATAAAAATTTCTCCATAGTGGGCTGGCTTTATTGTGAGGTAGAATGGATAGATGAGAAATAATATGCTTTTCCCATAAGGAAACTTGACCCCGCCTTAGCACCTGTAGCTCAGCGGCTAGGGCGCTAGCCACATACACCAGAGGTGGTGAGTTGGAACCCAGCCTGGGCCTGCCAAACAATAATGACAACTACAGCAACAAAATAGATGGGCATTCTGGTGGGCGCCTGTAGTCCCATCTACTTGGGAGGCTGAGGCAAGAGAATTGCTTGAGCCCAAGAGTTTGAGGTTGCTGTGAGCTGTAACACCACAGGGCAACATAGTGAGACTCTGAAAAAAAAAAAAGAAAGAAAAGAAAACTTGACCTTCCCCAGATAATAGTGTTTCCCTCTCAATTTCATTCTATTAAGATTTATTTAGTTAATTGTTATTAAAAAATTAATTTTGATAAACCAACCATTTTGGTATTATTTATACTGATTGAATATGATCCATTGTTGGAATAATATTTTGTCATAAAGAGAATCCATAAACAGGAAACAGTTTATGTGCAGGGGAAAAAAGGAAAAATATCAAAGCAAGGGTAGAGCAGAAGCGAAGGAGAAGTACCCAGAACTAAAAGACAGCTGGCAGCAAAGACAACTTTCTCTCAATCACTAATATTTTTCCCAAGATAGTAATGGCCCTTGGATAGCCCCCTTTGACTTCACATCAGAGTGTGGGTAATTTCGGGTAGGTGATACTTTAAGAAGAGTGACTGCATAAATGAGGGGAGTCTGTATTTCTCTTAGATGTGACTCTGCCCCAGCTATGGTATGTCCGTTTTTGGGGGGCCTCATCCTCTCCCTGGGTCTGATTCTCCACTGGTCAGTGTTTCTCCCTCTCTTATTAATTTCCCCACACAATGGCCCTTTGCATATTTTCATGAAGACCTTGATTGCTGTTGTCTTGGAGATCACAGAAGATGCAACTGGACCAAGGCTGGCATCCTAAAGTAGCCAGTAAAGCTTTTATATCAGCCTACCCAAAATTTCAGTCTTGACTTTTCAGGATGCTGACACCAGATGTAAACCATGATAAAACTTCATTTCATCTCAGATGCAATGAACTTACATGGGGGATAAACTTTCAGGGTTTCTCTAACGAATTATTGGGAAGAGATCAGCTTTAGCTGGTATTCTTCTTGAATAGCTGTACTCCACTCACGTTGTGCTGGTTTGAACTAGATAAAGAAGAGGCGATTTGCTGGCTTGTAGTAAGAACTCATTAATCCTGGGGAATTTGTGAAAAAAATAGGACTATAAGGTCTAAGAGTCATTGTTCTAGTTTAGACTATCAAGGAACTCTGTGTTGTGTCCCTGGAGGAGCCCATTCTTTTGAGGTTCTAAGTACTTGGCTGATCCAGGGCAAATCTCCTTTCTAGCCAGACCTCCATATGTACCATTTGGTGGTCTTCTTTCTCTAATTGTCTTCAAACATCAGTTTGAGATTCTCAGTAACAATTAAATTGATTGATCCCTTCTAATATGCTAGCTCCTATAATAAAGAGTGTACACATCTCAGCTCATTTAATCCTCACAACCCTGTAAGGCACACTCCACCGGTAACTTCATTTTACAGATGCTGAAAACTGAGGTAAAGGAGGTTAAAAACAAAACAAAACAAAACAAAACAAAAGAACTTGACAAAGGGCACAGCGGTTGGAAGTGGCAGGCTAGAAGAAGATTCCAGAGAACTGGGCTCTCTGTTCTGGGATTGAGAGAGTGTCCCTGCAGCACAAGTGACTGAGTGAAAGGCTGTTCTCAGGTCAGGTTTTATCCTGACAAAAGGACTGCACAGGCTTGGCACCTGTGGCTCAACGGGCTAAAGCGCCAGCCACGTACACCTGAGCTGGTGGGTTCGAATCCAGCCTGGGCCTGCCAAACAACAATGATGGCTGCAACCAAAAAATGGCCGAGCGTTGCGGCGGGCGCCTGTAGTCCCAGCTACTTGTGAGGCAGAGGCAGGAGACTTGCTTGAGCCCAAGAATTGGCGGTTGCTGTGAGCTGTGATGCCATAGTACTCTACCCAGGGTGACAGCTTGAGGCTCTGTCTCAAAAACAAAAACAAAAACAAAAACAAAAAGGACTGCACAGCTGCATCTAGAGAGGGGTCGCTGGAATGCAGCTCTAATTTCTAATTGGCCTGAGTGTTTAAAACTTCTCCAGAATGACCTTTCATTTGGAGAACAGTTTGAGCGGACACTACAGCATCCATTGAAACTGCTGAGTGGTCACCTGGTGCATATATGGGGCAGACTCAGAACTTGATTCCATAGGGCCAGGCCAGAGAGGTTTATTGTAAAACTTGGCTTGTTAATGAGCAACTAGGACCTCCCCTTCAGTAGCATTACCGTAGAACAGACAGGCCACATCTTAAGTGGTTTATCTGTGTGAGCTGTTTTGGTTCCTATGGGTCCTTAGCTGTGTTATGAGGCTTGAGTCCTCCAGGTCAGGATCAAAAGTCACTGCTTTATCTTCAGGCCAGTGGGACTGTTGTGGTGCTGTGTGTTCTGAATCCCTGACTCCATGGGGTATATAATTCCTTCTAAAGAGATAAGCCTGGGGTCTTTGAGTGAGTTTCTTAATTTGACCTTACGAATCCAACCTGAAGTGTCCTGTCTGCCATTGAGCAAATGTTTGGTTCTCTAGGTTGACAACAATGAGTCATTGTACATTAAGTGTTATCATTTATGTCCTTTTTCCTATATTATATTTTATCTCCCTGAAGGTTAAAAAAAATTATATATATATAATATGTTCCTTGTTTATGATAGGTGACAACAAACATGTTATTTTGTTTTGACCAGTTAAAATACACTGGACTCTCTGCAAAACTAACTTTTTAAATGTGACTTTGGCATGGACAACTAAGATTCATAAAGTTTAAAAGCATGTGGTAATTTTGAAGTAGAAAAAGAACATAATGATTTACAAAATTTCATTCAAAAATACTTGGAATTTGGTGCTAAGAACTAATTAATTTACTTTAAATTTGGAATTTACTTTGCTTTCCTCATGCTGGATGGCTTTTTCTTCCATTCACCAATGGATTTATATAGATCTTTGATTATGGTTAGTGGTTTCTAGCCACCCACACCTTCCCTCTTCCATTGTTTCATAAAAATAGAAGTAGTATTTTATCACATCTTAATAAATATCAACCAGATGCTAAAGATGCTTTAAAAGAAAAAGTATCATCATTTAATTCGGAGTCTCTTCATAAGGGCTTAGATCCATGTGTTGAATGTCCCCAGATGCAGAAATGTAAACAGCACCTTTCTGTTCTGTTTTCAGGTCACATGTGCCAATTTAACAAATGGCGGAAAGACAGACCTTCTGAAATCAGGAAGCAGCAAATCCACACTAAAGCATATATGGACAGAAAGCAGCAAAGACTTGTCTATCAGCCGGCTCCTGTCACAGACTTTTCGTGGCAAAGAAAATGATACAGATTTGGACCTGCGATACGACACCCCAGAACCTTATTCTGAGCAAGACCTCTGGGACTGGCTGAGGAACTCGACAGACCTTCAAGAGCCTCGGCCCAGGGCCAAGAGAAGGCCCATTGTTAAGACGGGCAAGTTTAAGAAAATGTTTGGATGGGGAGATTTTCATTCCAACATCAAAACAGTGAAGCTAAACCTGTTGATAACTGGGAAGATTGTAGATCACGGCAATGGGACATTTAGTGTTTATTTCAGGCATAATTCCACTGGTCAAGGGAATGTATCGGTCAGCTTGGTGCCCCCTACAAAAATCGTGGAATTCGACTTGGCACAACAAACCGTGATTGATGCCAAAGATTCCAAGTCTTTTAATTGTCGCATTGAATATGAAAAGGTTGACAAAGCTACCAAGAACACTCTCTGCAACTATGACCCTTCAAAAACCTGTTACCAGGAGCAGACCCAAAGTCATGTATCCTGGCTCTGCTCCAAGCCCTTTAAGGTGATCTGTATTTACATTTCCTTTTATAGTACAGATTATAAACTAGTACAGAAAGTGTGCCCCGACTACAACTATCACAGCGACACACCTTACTTTCCCTCGGGATGAGGACGAACATGTGGGTAAGACTGAAGCCTGAGGAAATAAATACGACAGGGCTGTTACCTCAAAGAAGGTCACATCTGTTGCCTGGAATGTGTCTACACTGCTGCTCTTGTCAACTGGCTGCAAATACGCTAGTGGAAAACAATCTGATGTAATTTCTGCCCAGTCAGCTTCATCTCTTAGTATAGTTGTAAATCATCGCAGATTTTAAAGTTACACTTGAAGACATGCTGTCACATATAGAGGTACACAAACACACCTTCATGCACATTTCAGCTTGCATCTTTCACGATTCCTATTGAGAGGGCTTTCATTGTCTGACTTATAACGGTTCAGGATAAACTATTATCAAACGAAAGGATTAACTAGACAGAGAATGTTTCTAACACTCGCTGTTACGGAAATCTCTTTTAAAGTCTTGAGTACATGCTAATCAATACCCCCCTGGTCATGCATTACTACTGCTTGGAGTAGCTGTACTGGTAAATACTACTGTAGGAGTATATGCTTGTTAAAATGGAAAAATGTGTCTTTAGAGCTCAGTATTTTTTATTTTATGAACACAGCAAAGTGTAGTAACTTTTTTTCCAGCATACAGTAGGCACATTCAAGGTGATCAAAGATGGCTCTTTTTTTTTTTTTTTCTATGGAGGGAGCCTGTTCTCAGTAAAGATGAGCAAACATTTGGAATTTACATGTGGGCAGACATTGGGATTACAACTGTCATCGGATGATTGGACTTTTGTGAAGTAGAGACCAGCTAAAGCTGCTTAAAACAAATTCTGATCATTAAATAAGAAGGGAAATGCCTGGCAGACACCATGTAAGTTATAAGTGTCTGTCTTATCTTTACTACACATATTGTAACAAATTCAATATCCTAGTCTTCATTTGTATGAATGATTTGTATTGTACATAGTTCAACCAAGTGTTATTTGAGCTGCTTATCAATATTAACTTGTACTTGTCTCTCTGCTTGTTATTGGTTAAAAAAGACAAAAAGGATATAAGGATTCCATTTTATCAATGTAACTGTGAACTCCATTAAGAAGAAAAACTTAATGTACAAAGAAAAACTTAATGTACTTTATTCAGCTCAAGTATTGTTGAAAACTATACATATACAACATTACTGTCTGTCTGTATTTAGATATTTTATTTCTGGACAAAATGAAATGTACATAAAAATAAAATACTTAAAGTTCAGTTTCAATATGTACCTGTGTAAGATGATGATTTGAATGGTTCTGACAAAAAGAATGTGCTGGAATGTAGCCATGGCTTTGCATCTCATGTCTCTAAATTTGTACAGAACTATTTAACTACTGTTAGTCACCCAGTCAAAACAACTTAAGAGTTTTAAGTTCAAGCTTGGGGAAAAATTGTGTCATACAGCATTGCACACGTTTTAGGCTTATTGTCATGCCAGTTATTCAAGAATACCAAAATCAACGAACATAAGGAGATAATTAAGTTTCCCAAATTAATCTAAAATAGTTGAATTTTTTTCTTGTTAAGTCTTTGTTTTAGCAAGACAGTTGAAGTAGGGCTTCTTTTTTTCTTTAAAAAAAGTCAAGATGTCTGAAGATGGTGGTTGAATTTTTCTGATTCTATTATAATGACTCAACTCAAATGTAAAAACCGTGATAGCAGTGTAGGGCTTTGATGTTCAGTGTGTCTACAGCAAATGGAATCAACTCATTTATATAGCATTGTTTGTGGACATTACCTTTCCCAGCAAAACAAACGGATGAAGAAATATGTAAGTATCCCATTTTTAAATCCATGAGTTGGGAATTAGCGTACTGAGGGTTAACCAAAGTAGCCAAATTCAGAACACTAATCCAGTATCATCTTTTCCTCAAGTTCCTTAGGAATAAGTCTGTTCACATATAGAAAATAATAGAAGTACTACAAGAAAAAAACACAGAGTTGTAAAGTGAGAACTGGATAACTGATTTGTCTAAAGAGAGTCTTCAAAATTTATTGGAGTGATACAAATCAAACACACATCACTTGGTTAAATGTCCATCTCTTGAAATCTTCCAATATATCTAGACAGACTTATAGCAATGTATTAATTAGTTTTCCATGGAGAATTGAGAAGATGATGTTACAACAGGCTCTCTCTGGCTTAGCAGGCCATAAAGGCTTCCTGAGTTTCAGCTGTTGGATATATTTGCACAGATAAGCCTTGTCAGTCTGGAGTTTATTTATCAAAGTGATCACTTAGGAGTTAGTTGGCTCTTAGCAAACAAGAGAGGGAGAAAGGGAAAATCAATTTTTATTTTGCATCATTTGAGTAGTAGATTGTGACTTTTGCTGAGTAGTTTGATCTGTCTTTCAGTAATCCAAAATTCAAGATGAGATAAAAATATGATTTGATATCCATTTCTCTACCCTGCTCTCTAACCTCCATAAAAAATATTGCTTCTACATTTTTATTTACATAAAGAACACAGTTAACTAAGCAACATTCAATGAATTGAATTGTTTTTCTGTTGTTTTTCTTAAGAGGAAAAACATAAGCAAAAAACATGTAGCAAACTTCCAGCAAAAGATTTAACTTAAAAATATTCAAATTTTCAGGACACTTTTTCTGGGCCTATACACAGTTATCCTGGACTCCCATATATCCAACACCTCCATCTATAATATAGAAAAATCATGATGGTGTAGAACTTTTATTCAAAAGAAAATATATTTGTATCAAATGTGCTTTTCCTCTCTTAGACAAGGACGCGGGCCAATGAAGATGATCAATATGAAGGTGCAAAGATTCAGACCAAAACCTTTATGAGACCAACTTGTTGCCCAACAAACTGATTAAGTTTTAACTACATTAGAAAATACATTTGTTACTTGGAAAAAATAAACATAAAGTAGCATTAAGAAAACAGCCTTTTCTAGATTCTTAAATATTATTCCATGGCTTTGCTAAAATACAGAAAGAAGCCTTCCAGATGGAAATAGATAGCATCTGATACAAAAGTGACTTTGTTATCGCTATTGTTCTCTTCAAAAACACTAGTAAAATCAAAATTACTACAAAGAAATGATTTTTGTATCTTTTTTCCTCATGATACAAGTTACTGGTTTATCTATTAATTATAGAAGTAATGAATGGTTCGAATATGGTCTCAGTGGGGCAGTTCTGGGTCTGTGGCTCATGGGAGAATTTCTCTGCATGAGCAGAGGGGCCTGCTAATGGCACATACTAAAGTTCTAGAAGTGGTTATTCTACAAGTTACTGAGATACTTGTTGAATTTAAACTGTGGACTGGGAATCTTTAGATTCCTACATTTCAGCAATAAACTGTAAGCCATATTTTTGCAGAGAATAGATTAAAAATATCACGAGAAGCCTAAGAAAGTGTTTTTCATTTCCCTCATTCCCATCGCTTTACCTGTAAGAAGCAGTTTACCCAATATAAACAGCTCTTTGGAAAAGCAATTTGCATCTCCTCCATCAACTTTGAAAGCCAAGTTTTAATGGGAAGCAAATTCGAAGGACTTTGAAAGACTGGGTTGATGGGCCAATTTCAGACATTTATTTATCTGTTTATTCAATTATCTACTTATCTATTTTATATTAATTTCTATCATTACATTTTTATTCAAATAAAATACGAAGTAGTAGATACACTTAAAAGTTAAGAATTAATCGACCTTAATTTGTATAAATATGATTACTATTTACCTAGTTTGTGGGTGACAAAAATTGGATACATTTATAGTCTCAGTTGAATCCTGAAAAACTGATTGCTAGGTCAGGCTTTTCTCAGGAGTCCCACGCATGTGTCAAAGGATGATTGTCGGGATTGGTTACATAAGGGAGACAATTTAAAGTTGCAGTGGATCACTGGAGTTTTATATGCAATAATTTGAAAAACAACTTAAAATATTTTTAGGTAACAACTTTGCAATGTCATTTTACTAGGATGGGAAAGAACAGAAATTTTATAATGAAAGAGTTTTAATTTGGACTTGTTATGTGAGCAAGTTCTAGAGAAACAGCCTTAATTTAGGAGACTATTAATGCCAAGAAGTTAGATAAATGTCCCAAGTTTGACCGAAAGAACTGTAACATTTATAATTCTGCATTTGCAAGAATTATGCCTTTTATTACTGATGGTTGATGGGATGACTCTAACACTCCTAAATGTGATGGCTTCAGAAGGCTCAGAGACCTTCTGTTGATGGCTGGGGTTGCTGTTGCCATTGGAGGCCAGGTGTTGTTTCCCTATATTCTAGCCAGTGAGTTAAATTTACAACTCTATACACATCCCCTCCTGGCAGCCTCTTATTTATTTTCTAATCCTATGTGAAGGTTCCAAAGGGACCAGAATGTGATTACTCTCTGATCAGATTCCTCCACTCAAACATAGGAGTAGACTTGGCTCCTGTGATTGTGATTAAAGAAATAATGCAAGTTGTTAGAACGCAGCTATTGCCAAAAAGTATTTATTTATTTTAGAGATAGGGTTTAACTCTGTCTCCCATGAGGTAGAGTGGTGCTGCGATTGTAGCTCACTGCAGCCTCGAACTCCTGGGCTCGAGCGATCCTCCTGCCTCAGCCTCCTGAGTAACTGACATTACGGGCACAAGCCATTGTGCCTGGACAAATAAATTTTTTTTTTTAAATAAAATATCTACCATTGTTTTGGTTGTTGCCAAAATGCATGTATTTTCTGCAGTCCAGTTTTATCACCACAATTAATTTCTTTTTTGCATTTTATAAAAGTTTGCAGCAGAATGCATGGCCAAGTGACGTCTTCTAAGCAGGTTAAAAATATTTCACAAAGTTTTTGAGTGTGATAAGCAACTGCTATTCTCTTTCACTACTCCTTTTGCCCAAAAGAGAAAGGGTGCAACTTCAAGATAATGGCTAATATTGATGGAACACAGGGATGAACCACTTTGTGTGTTAAGCAGTTTCCATGTGTTCTCTTATATATGAAGCAAGGCTCTATGAGGCCTGTGTTCTTATGCTTATGTTGCAAGAGGAGGCCAATGCTTAGAAACTAAGTAACCTCCCTACAGGAACAAAGTCATAATGTCATAGATCTGGGAGTCGAACCCTTTTTCTAGACTCCAGAAACTGAGTTTTTAAACTGTTATTACTCTATTACTCTAATTTTTAAAAATATTTCAAATTTCACTGAAGAAATGTCTATATAAAATTAGCACATTTAATATGAACAGATGCATAGCACCATTATATGAAAAAGAGTAAATAATCCATTTAGTCCATTTATTTGCTTTTTAAGTTTTTCTGTAGCTGTTTACTTGTTTCGTTTAGTTGCTCAGGGCCCGTCACAATCCTGTTTCAAATTCCAGTCCTGGTCCTTCCTAGGGCAGAAACCAGCTCTGTAGCATGGCTGCTCACACAGATCTACTACTGAGTCAGCCAGTTTTGTTCCCCAAACCACTTTTTGTGAAATCATTTTTTATTTGGGGCCAGAGATGTCTTTGAATTTGATAAACATGACAGCTGTAGGGCAGGGATGAACAGAGCTATAATGTAATTGTTAATTACCCCAGATTCCTGCACGGAATCTTATTTCAGGGAAATACGATTGCATGTTTTGGAAACTTTTAACATAACTTCAGTCTTCCTTAAAAATGACTCATGTCATTTTAAAGTCATTTTTTTATTCAACTCTTTTTATGTGATTTTGTAATGCATCTTTCTGCCCTTCTGCATAAGCTTTGAATTGGGTATTCTCACAGAGGCAAAACAAAAATGCATAAGGGTATTTTCTGAATAAAGCTTAAGTGGATGGGGAGATTTAAAAGGATTGCTCAATCTTCTCTTCTGATACATTTCATTTTTTTGCTTGTGAAGTCCTATTCTTTAAAAACAAAATATAAGCGCAAACATTGTAACCATTTGCTTGCTTTACTCGGAAACCTAGCTCTCTACACAAAAACAGGAATTGGAATAATCTGAATGGACTGCTGTGCTCTGGTCCTCTGATTGTGACAGTGATTCTGCTGCTCCTTGAACTGTTTTCACCTCCTCTTGTTTTGCTCATATATAAAATTAACGTTCTTTAAGAGACCCATAATGTGAACGCAAATTACAATTTATTGATTAAACTGGAATCATGCTCAGATTCTATAGGTTATGAATAATCTATGAACAATCTCTTCATTGTTAATTAAGATGATTACCTTTTCATTTTTTCCTGAAATTTTAGGGAAAAATTGCACTTATTGTTAGAAGAACACGTACTTAAGTCTAAAAATATTTATAATGTTTTAGTCTATATAAATGATAACTTCCTAGGGGATTTGTCAAGTTTGAAAGGCTGCTCTTCGTTTTCTTTGGTCTGCAGGCTTTTGTGTGGTTTTGGTCAGCTGTCTGTCAGGCGTCCCTCACTCACTCATTAGCAGCGGGGCCTTTTGAAGTACGAGACCCCGCTCCTTATCCTCACATTTACTTCTTTGTACCTTGGGAGCTTGCTCCAGGCAGGCGACTTTCCACACTTGCCTCTTTTGTAGCAGAGGCAAGAAGCAAAGAGGGAAATTCTTAGCGAGGTTATGTTTGGAAATTTGGCGGAGCTAATGATTTTGACCAAAAATGTCCTTCTGTGCGTTGCTTTGTTTCCTTTTAGCTTGAGCGATGTATAACGAAAGGAAGGGTTGAAGCGTGGGGCCGCAAACTCCGCATCGTGTCTAAGAGAGTTTGCGGGAAAAGCTAAGATCACGCAGAGCCAGTTCTTCTCCCTCGTTTCCCCCACTCAGAGCAGGTGCTCATTATTCTCACTGTGAAGCGAAGGGACTCACTAGTGGGAAACAAGATTACAGATGCTGGCATGTCCCTGAGCAAGAACCTTGTGCTCTGGGAACTTGGCGATCTGACAGCAGAAGGGGCTTCTTTCTGGAATGGAATGTGGGGGAACCCCAAGCCTTGCACCAGAGTTGCGACTGCTGTGTGGAGGATCTAGGCCCTTGGGAATGGGGTGTCAAAAGTCTCACGGGAGGAGTAGAAGCTTTTCTGTTGTAGCAGGGACATAACCTGGGCAGAGCCCAGAGTGCCCACCAGACCTTGAGGCAGGAGCAGAGAACACGCAGGATCAATATTCTAGAACCAATGGTTGCAGACTGGATCGGACGTGAATTTCTGGGAAGCCAGTGTGAAGTGATCATAAATGACAATCACCTTTTCTGCCAACACCGTGGGATACTACAGCCCTCTGAAAATTTTACCCAATCTTTGCAGCAAGTTGGGAGAACCATTACAGAAACTGCAATTGAGGTCGAATTGACTGAGATTTTAGTATTCTCCATACGGTAAAATTTAGGTTTGAATATAAAAATTCAAGTTATAGAAAGATAAAGTTTCGTTTTTCTCCCAATTGATTATGTGACTTGAAACTCACATCAGCTAGATATTATTTCATTCATTTGATGGAATTTGTTGTTCATAATTTTTTTGGAAAGTACAGGGCTATCACACTGTGAGACAGAAAGGTTTAAGAGAGAGCTACCTAAGGGCGAAATAGTTCATCAAATACAGTAGGAACTTTGCAACCTTTGCTCCCTATCCAGTAGAATTTCATAATTTTGCATTAGCTTAAATGACTGTCATAAATAATGGTTTTGGATATGAGGGATAACTACGGAGGTATGAAGAAGATGAGTAGATTATAAATAATGTTTTCAACTAACACTTTCAATAACTCTTTTTAACACCTTTAAAAACCACAGTTTTATAGTTTGTGGGTAAGTATAGAAATTAGTTCCAAATGCCGGCACACTGAAAGGAAGAGAATTTTTAGGAAATCTTATAGACCCTGGCTCTGGGGCATGCACTGCAGTGGGAATAGGACTCAACCCATCTTATCAGGCCACACATCTAGCACGCTCTCCATTAGGCTCCACCTCCATTTTTCCCACTTTTCTTGAGAGGTCCTAGCATGAATATTTGTAGAATCACGTTTCTATATGAGAGTCATGGTTTGCACATGTGTTCAAATATTTCTAAATTTCCACAGAGGTGACCCGTGGTCCTGTGGAGTAAGACATGAAGGAATCTGATCAGAGGATGGTAGTAAGTTGTCTGGGTAACACTGTGCTTCATATTCATTTGACGTATTTACAGAATGCCTGCTCTGTGTCATGCACCAGCATAGGTACTGATGATACAGCAGCCAATAACATGAAGTCCTGGACTTCTGGAGTTTCCAACCTAGTGGGAGAAGACACCACCACTAAATAAGTACCTTGTATCTCTGATGGTAATAAGTGCTGTGGAGATAAATGAAACACTGAAACAGAGGCAAGCGTGGAGTTTATCAGTTTCTCCTTTTTAAAAAAATATCAGTGGTTTGGGAAAGTGGCTCTTCTACTATATGGTAACATACCAGGTCAATGACGGAGTGGCACTAGTTATAAGCATATCTAGGGCAAGAAGATTCCATGGACAGGGTATAGCAATTTTAAATGCCTGAGTCAGAAGTCTGCCTGGTGTGCTTTTGAGGAAAGGCAAAAAGACTAGAGTAGCTGGGCAGGGTGGGAAAATGACCTGAGAACAGAACTGAGATGTTAGCTTTACTTATGAATGCTGAAGGAGTTTTCAAAGGGTTTTGAGCAGATGAGTGCAGATAAGTCCTACGATGTGAACTACCTTTTAAAAGGAACACTTGAGCACCATGGAGAATGAACTGTAAATGGGTAGGGTGGACACAGGAGGCCATGTGTGGAGTTACCACAAGAATGCAGGTGAGTGAAGATGATGACTCAGATTTAGGCCACAATGATAGCCGTGTTGGCCGTGAGAAATGATTAGACCCGCCACAAAGGTTGGGCCTAGGATTTCCAGGTGGACTGGCTGTCACATAGGAAGAAAGAATAATGATGTCTTATTTATTTTTTATATTCAGGTTACATATACAGATAGATGCTTTATAAAAAACAAATACTTTAAAGCCTGCTAAAGAAATTGGCTGAAAGTTACAAATGTGCATTCACCTTTTGATTTCTATTCTAATACATTTTGTACATCTCTTTGAAATCCATGGAAAGAAAATAAATTAATTTTATATTTTGAAATGTCTATATATCTTCTTTGGGTTCATTCTGAAACTCATTCCCCTGCTTTTAGAAGCCTTATGAGATTTACATAGTTCTTTTCTTTGGGTGTCACTTTTAAAAAATTTTTTTTATTAAATCATAGCTGTGTACATGAATGCAATCATGGGGTACAATGTGCTAGTTTTATATACAATCTGAAATATTTTCATCAACCTGGTTAACATAGCCTTCATGGCATTTTCTTAGTTTTTGTGTTAAGACATTTATATTCTTATATTTAGTAAATTTCACCTGTACCCTTCCAAGATGCACCGTAGGTAAGATCCCACCAATTACCCTCCCTCCACCCATCCTCCCCCCTCCCCTCCTCTCCCTTGCCCTTTTCCCCATATTCTTGTACTATAATTGGATTATACCCTTCATATGAAAGCTATAGATTAGTTTCACACTTGATCTTATCCAAAAGGCCGAGAAGAGATATATAGATTAGTTTCATAGCAGGGCTGAGTACATTGGATACTTTTTCTTCCATTCTTGAGATACTTTGTTAAGAAGAATATGTTCCAGCTCTATCCATGTAAACATGAAAGAGATAAAGTCTCCATCTTTCTTTGAGGTTGCATAATATTCCATGGTGTACATATACCACAATTTATTAATCCATTCATGGGAGGATGGGCATTTGGGCTTCTTCCATAACTTAGCAATTATAACTTGTGCTGCAATGAACATTCTGATACAAATATCTTTGTTATAATGTGATTTTTGGTCTTCTGGATATATACCTAGTAGAGCAATTATAGGATCAAATGGCAGGTCTATTTTTATTTTTTATTTTTTTATTTTTTATTATTTTTATTATTTTTATTAAATCATAATTGTGTACATTGGTACAATCATGGGGCACAATGTCCTGAATTCATATACAATATGAAATATTTTCATTGAACTATCTAACATAGCCTTCATGGCCTTTTAATCACTATATGAAGACATTTATATTCCACATTTAGCAACCTTCACTTGTACCCTTGTAAGATGCACCGTAAGTGTGATCCCACCAATCACCCTCCCTCCACCCATCCTCCCCCCTCCCCTCCCCTCCCTTGCCCCTTTCCCCATTTCTTGTGCTATAACTTGGTTTTAGCCTTCATTGATTATTA